>CAUYON010127286.1:0-16231 GCA_963573935.1 Arctocebus calabarensis | reverse complement strand
CACAGCTCACAGCAACCTCCAATTCCTGGGCTCAAGCGAGTCTCCTGCCTCTGCCTCCCAAGTAGCTGGGACTACAGGCGCCCGCCACAACACCCGGCCATTTTTTGGTTGCAGCCATCATTGTTGTTTGGTGGGCCCGGGGGCTGGATTCGAACCTGCCAGTTCAGGTGTACGTGGCTGGTGCCTTAGCCCGTTGAGCCACAGGCGCCGAGCCAATATTTTTAACATTAATTGAAACAAAGGAGAAGTTTTCTGATTCTCAAGGGAATTTACAGCATGCCCACTCTTCTTTGGGGGAAATGGCAGCATGATAAGATTTCAATTGCCATCACTATTTAAAGCCCCTGCATCTGGAGATTGGAGAAGAAACATTTGTAACCCTTACAAATCCATCCAACCAAAAGACTTTACATTTGGAATAACTCCCCCACAACTTTCAAATTAGCATAAATCCTTAATCCCTTCAGCGCCCCAACTAACAAATTAATTTGAGGAGGAAAATAGAACAGCCAGTTAAAACAAGAAAAGAATGTTATATAACAAACATCAACAATGTCAATACCAGAAATACTGGGCTGTGTTCGTTCTGCAAGCAAGTGCCTTCTGCTGCCTCTAACGTGTCTGGATTAGAAATGTTTATTGCTCTCTGGACACACAGCACATTTCCCACAAAGCTAAGCATCATTGGTGAACCAGTTTTATTCTCTTCTGTTTGTGTTATCAAGCTGAGTTTTATTTTTTTTAATTTTTTTATTTTTTATAACTTTATTGAATCATAATTCTGTACATTGGTGCATTCATAGGGCACGATTCATATACATTCAGAAATGTTTTGATCATACTGTTACAGATAGCCTTCATGGCATTTTCTTGATCGCTATATAAAGACATTGATACTCTACATTTAATAGGTTTCTTTATACTTCTCTATACAGAAGATGAGAACAGAAAGGTGAGCCTACAGTGAGTGGAAAGTGGCCTTTTAAGAAGTAATGGACTAGAAATGAGTCTGGTTTTTGGTTCAAGGAGGGCCTGAGGAACACAGATATGAATTAGACAAGTGAGTCTAGAAATTCCAGGGTTGATGGGGAGGTGGGATAGGTGGGGGTGGAAAATGGAAGTAAGGCCAAGGGATGGCACTCAGGTGGAAAACACAAGTTTAGGTGTTACAGGGAGGCCCCCAAATAGCAGAGGAAGAGAAGGATGGAAAATAAAAACAAGAGAAAGGAATAGAGGGTGGACAACAGGTTTTGGTGTCCTTCTCTGCAGAATAGGACTCCCTACCTATTCTATCCAAGACAGAGAAGCTGCCATTTTGAGCACAGTTCCCCTTTGTGGGTGGCAAGAATCTTCTGAAGGACACAACCTCCTACATGTCAGGAAGGGGTGCTTCAGAGAAGACACTTGGTGAAGATCATTGATTTGGAGGTTGCACCAGGTTCCATTTGGGTGTATAGCTCTTGCAGAACATGTTCCCAAAAATTCATGCTTGCTAATGAAAGGTTTCCTTGCAAAGCTGTTGGCTGTCCTTAGTCTTGAGACTAATGCATCCCTTGGAAGTGGTGGGATGCTAAAGATTTAAACAAAAGACTGAAAATCAATTTGTAAATATATTGCTAATGGTAAGCTGAAATCTAAATAACTTTTAGTTAAATATAAATACACAAAATATTAGAGGAGAGGGAATTTTTACTCTCAACTTAGTGTTAAGTATGTGGAAAAATAAAATCTATCTTCTATGTATATTAGAAGCATTTTGTTTTTGGAATAGTTTGCTGGAGTAGATTAAATGGAAGGCCATTTCATTCAAAGGAACAGTAATTCTGTGGCTTGGAAATTGGCAGTTATCCTAAGTAAATACTGAAAGAACTGGAAGATTTTTAGGTGATCAAATTTCCACTGCAGGAAAGAAAATATTCAGATACATATTATAAGGTACCTGAGTAAGTAAGGCAAAATAAACCCTAGCTTGCTTGATTGTACTGCATATGAAAAGCAATGAACTATCTTTTTTGTTTACTTATTATTCAGAGTATAGTCAGTGGTAAACAATGGTTCAGGAACTCAAAGCCACATATAGCCGAGACACTAGGAAATATGTTGGCCTGGGCCATGCCATGAAATACTTTGACTTAAAGGCTGGGTGTGATAGCTCACACCTATAATCCTAGCACTCTGGGGGCCCAAGGCAGGTGGATCACATGAGCTCAGCAGTTTGACACTACCCTGAGCAACATTGAGACGCTGTCTCTACTAAAAATAGAAAAACTAGCCAGGTGTTGCGGAGGTCATCTGTAGTCCCAGCTACTCAGAAGGCTGAGGCAAGAGAATCACTTGAGCCCAAGAGTTTGAGTTTGCTATGAGATATGACTCCTTCACAGCACTCTATTGAGGGCCACAAAGGGAGATTCTGTCTCAAAAAAAAATTTTTTTTTTTGACTTAAGTTTGAAGATCCTCTTGATTCCAGCATAGACCTGGGTAATGATATTTTCCAGTCACTTGGGCTCCAAGTCTCTTTGTGTCTAGGACTTGGAAATCACCTCACTATTTCTAGCTAGAATAATGATTTTGATGCAACTTGTTCAAATAATCCTGAATTTACTAAATTGACAAAATTGTTAAATGGGACATTTGACTGTCATAAGATGTATGTATGACTGATTAAAGCCATTTTAGTGGTTCAGAAGATTCAGGCACTAAAAGTTTGTGCCATCTAAATGAGCATCAGTCAGATGTGAAGATAGGTTTTTCCTGTCACTTTTAATATAACCAACATTTGTGTTCCAGTTCTAGCAAACTAGAATTTGAAGATACAAAGTAGCCCAAACTATAAAGCTACAATGTAGTACTGGCATAATAGACATATAGATGAATAAAATAGCAACGAGAGTCAGAAATAACCCTAAGTTTATGGTCTGTTGATTTTTTAACAAGGATGAAGACAATTAAATGGGGAAAGAATATTTTTTTCAACAAATGATGCCGGAGCAACTGGATATCACATGCAAAAGAAGAAAGTTGGAACCCCAGCCTCACACCATACACAAAAATTAACTCAGGCACCATGCCCGTAGCTCAGTGATTAGGGCACTGGCCACATACCCTGGGGCTGGCAGGTTCAAACCCAGCCCGGGGCCTGCTAAACAACAATGACAACTACAACAACAACAAAAATAGCCAGGCATTTTGATGGGCACCTGTAGTCCCAGCTACTTGAGAGGCTGAGGCAAGAGAATAACTTAAGCCCAAGTGTTTGAGGTTGCTGTGACACCAGGGCACTCTACCCGGGGTGACATAATGAGAGTCTGTCTCAAAAAAAAAAAAAAAATTAAGTCAAAATGGATCATAGACATAAATATAAAAAAAAAAGTTAAAGCTATAAAATTGTTAGAAGAAACATGGGAATAAATCTTCCTGACTTTGGGTTAGAAAATGGGAAAAAGCAGCAAAGGGAAAAAAATAGGTAAATTGGACTTTTTGAAAATTAAAACCTTTTGAGCTACAAAGGAGACCCTCAAGAAAGTGAAAAGACAGCTCACAGAATGGAAGAAGTTATTTACAAATTATATGCCTAAGAGTCTTGCATCCAGGATGTAGTTTTTAAAAAACTCTTACAGCTCACTAATCAAAAGACAACCCCAAATAAAACGATTCAATAAATATTTCTCCAAGAAAGATACCTTCACATGCTGCTTGTGGGAATGTAAAATTGTATAGCTATTTTTTGTTGTTGTTGTTGTTGTTTTTGAGACAGAGCCTCAAGCTGTCACCCTGGATGGAGTGCTGTGACATCACAGCTCACAGCAACCTCCAATTCCTGGGCTCAAGCGAGTCTCCTGCCTCCGCCTCCCAAGTAGCTGGGACTATAGGCACCCGCCACAATGTCCGGTCATTTTTTAGTTGCAGCCGTCATTGTTGTTTGGCGGCCAGGGCTGGACTCGAACCTGCCAGCTCAGGTGTACGTGGCTGGCGCCTTAGCCCCCTGAGCCACAGGCGCGGAGCCTTGTATAGCTATTTTGGAAAACAGTATGGCAATTCCTCAAATTGTTAAACATAGGATTACCATATGACCCAGCAATTCCACTCTTAGATATATACCCAAGGAAACAGAAGACTTAAGTCCACACAAAAACTTGCATGTAAATAATCATAGTAGTAATATTCATAGTAGCCATTTGGGCTGTTTCTGCTTTTTGGTAGTCAATTGATGAATAGTTAAACAAAACATGGTATATGCTATGATCGAATATGATTCAGCAATTAAAAAGAATGGAAATCTGCTACAACATGAATGACCCTTGTAACATTATGCTAAGTAAGATTCCAGTCACAAAGGACTACATATTGTTATGTCTAGAAAAGGCAGATTCATAGAGAAAGTAGATTAGGGGTTGTTTAGGACCAGAGTTGGGGGGTAAAGTAGGGTAGGGAGGAATGGGTATTGACTACTTTTTTATAGGGGGGACAAAATGTTCAAAATTGTGTTAATAATTGCAGCAATGTAATTTGAAAAAGTGGAAAGAGGGATATACTTAAAAAAAATTGAATTGTCTACTTTTAAATGGATGAATTAAATTTATATGTCAGTGGTATCTCAATAAAGCTATTTTTAAAAATGTGTTTGCTTTATCACATTTTATAACCACTAAAAGACATATGTTGAGTAAATGTTAATACTACTTTATTTTATGCTATGCCCATTGACTCATATTTAATCCAGAAATTATGCACCTCTAATTACTGCCATTGTGTGCCTAAAGCTGATGTTTTTGACCATGGAAATAGTTGTTCTTTAATCAGGTCAATAAAACAATTAATGCTGACAGTTGGATTTGCCTCCTTTTCAACATCAAGGTCATTTTGGGCCTGTGGACTTTACAAGCAATAGGTAGAAAATTAAAACTACTTGGTAGCACCCAAAGCATTCAAATACTAATGTAATGTATCAGATGTGTAAATTTGCACTTTGCAATATACTTTTCATTATCGGGAGGGAAAATATGGCAATGCTGCTTACTTAACAATCTCTTAAAAGATCATATTATATGGTCCATTTTTATTTATGATAGAAGAAAGATACCCTTATTTATTTTTTTATTGAGACAGAGTCTCACTTTGTCACCCTGGCTAGAGTGCCATGGCATATAGCTCACAGCAAACTCAAACTCTTGGGCTCAAGCAATCCTCTTGCCTCAGTTTTTCATTTTTAGTAGAGACGGGATCTTGCACTTGCTCAGGCTGGTCTTGAACTTGTGAGCTAAGGCAATCCACCCACCTCGGCCTCCCAGAGTGCTAGGATTGCTGGTGTGAGCCACCATGCCTGGCCTAGATACTCTTATTTTAAAAGCCAAAGGGCATAAGCATTGCAGATGTTCTAGTAATTATTCCTTGAAAAGTAAATGAAGTTTCACTGAAAGTAACCACATTTTTCTTAACCTAGGCTGATTGCTATGGCATGATGGCAGAGAAATAACACATACAGTTCTGTCTTATCATGGATCAAAGTCTTTTTGGAATGCAAGACTTAAACACATGGACCTTTTGAAGAAAAAGATAGAATGTCAAAATATAGCACGTAGTGGGACCTAGAACTGAGACATGGTGAGAATCAAATTACTGGGAGAGTTTCCCCACAAGCTGTGGGAAATGAATAGCATTAGGATAAGTGCCGAGGAAGGAAGAGTGAGAAGGAAACTGGTCCAAGAAGCAGAGGCAAGGTGGTACATGGGAGAGGAGCATGGTGGGCAAGAGAGAACAGAGTGACCTACTAGGCCGAGATTCAATGGCAGACTGGGGAACAACTCCATGAAAGTGCTCATTTTGGACACACAAGCCTTGGCCTGGGATTTGAGGTGGGAGACTGTAGTGGTAGGAAATCAGGTGCCACCCAAGCCTGAGGCCGGGCCAGGTTGAGGAAAGGGGCAAGGATGGATTTGACCTACTGATAAACAAGCCCCATCGCACATACATGTATTCGATGAGTAATGAAATTCGGAGAAGTCATAGCTGACTAGCATGTATCTTATAGCCAGAGGGCATGGGTACAGTGTACAGTGAGGTCTTGTAGACTGAATGACTGTTCCAGCCTATGTAATTACGTGGGGACATATTATCGTGACCATTGTACAGATGTCTGGAGGGGTAGAACTTAGAACTAACTTCCTATAAGTGTCATAGTTGGCCAAGGGCAGAGCTGGAATTCTGAAGTCTGGAAATGAAGAAGTTGGAAGGGTGGTAATGCCTTTAAGGGGAAGGAGAACCTTGGAAAGGATGAGGGAGACATCTCATGGAGACTGGGAAGATGAATGCAACTTGGTTGAGGTTAGAAAGACGTGAGATGCTTACGTGAAAGTATGTGTGTATGGATACGTGTGCATATATACACACATGCACCCATGTATGGGTATATATTTGTATGTGTAGGCGTAGGCATATATGTATGTGTGTGGCTCATGCCTGTATATGTTTACCTATATATGCATAAATGAATGTATATATTAAATATGTATATATTTAAATGTATGCATATGAGACATGCACATACACCCATGCATGCAGATAAACACCCACATACTTTCACTGAAATATTTTATATCCTGCTAAACTCAAAATATCCTGAGCTGAATTCATCTTCCCTGTCCCTATCAGACATCTCCTTGTCCCTCCCTTCATGTGTGTATATATGTATGTGTGTGGATGTCTCATACACATATATACGTGCACACAAACACATGTAAATGAGCCACTGGAGCTTAGAAAAGAAATCATGGCCTTAAATTTAAAATGGAGGGTTTTGGACTAGGAGGAGTCATTTGAAAGTATTAGAAAGGGTGACTTCTTGAGAGAAGAGCCCTTTCACCATTCACAGATGGATGGCAGGGAGAATAGGAGGTGTCACCCAAACAAAGGAAGACAGGACAGGGGAGGTGGAATTCCTTTCGACTTGGGCAATTGCTTTAAGCAGTGTTTGAGTCCAAGTAGGAGCCCAGCAAACGTCATCTTGACATTTGTTAGTCATTTGTGTGTGTGTGTGTCCCCCTCCTATGCACCAGGCAATAAGCGAGGGTGTGGGGACACTGGGAAATCCCAGGCAGGGTGCCAGCCCTCTCAGATCCCTCAGGCAGGTGGGAAGACCACGTCTAAACCAGTAGCATAACACCCTGAGGTGACAGGAGAAGAAGTGCTGTGGCTTCCAGTGCCAGGCACCTCAGGTGACTGTGCATGGCCATCTGGCAGGAGGAGGAGTGGAAGAGGTTGGTTGGCATAATATGAAGCCAGGCATTTCCTCCCAGAGAACAGTACTCCAACCCTTGTGTGATCTTGTCCAGAATGAGGTATTGCACACAAATTCCTTAGCTAGATGAAACAGATGTCTTTAAAACTTTTAAACTACCAGCCTGAGTAGGAGGGAGACCCATCTGTACTAAAAATAGAAAAACTAGCTGGGTGTCATGGCGGGCACCTATAGTCCCAGCTACCCTGGAGAAAAGAGGAACTCTTGAGCGAGGAGTTTGAGGTTGCTGTGAGCTATGATGATGCCAAAGGCACTTTACCCAGGGTGACTGAGTGAGACTCTGTCTCAAAAATTAAGTAAATAAATAAAACTTTAAAACCAAATATTACATGCTTTCTTAAGGTATTTTGATAAGGTCCATCTTGGCAATTTTTTTCATGCATAGATTGTGCTTTGGTCTTGCATTTAAAGTCTCATAACCCTAAGTCTGTCAGATTTTCCTCTAGGACTTTCATAGTTTTGCATTTTATGTTTCAATCTGTGATCCTTCTTGAGTTGATGCTTGTGTGAGGTATGTGTCTTAGTTCTTGTTTTGCATATAGGCACACAATTCTAGCATCACTTGTAGAACGACTAATCTTTCTCTATCAAATTACCTCTGTCAAGAGTCTGCTATATTTATGTGGGTCGATTTCAGGGCTTTCTTCTGTTCTAGAAATCCATGTGTGTCCTTTTGTCAGTACTACACTGCCATGACTAACACAGCTTTATGGTAAATCTTAAACTCTGGTAATGTGAGTCCTCTAACAACCTCTTTTTGAGAATGATTTTGGCCTCCTGGTTCATTTGCCTTTTCAGAATTTTAAAATTGGCTTGTCAGGGTGGCGCCTGTGGCTCAAAGGAGTAGGGTGCCGGCCCCATATACCAGAGGTGGCTGGTTCAAACCCAGCCCTGGCCAAAAACTGCAACAACAACAACAAAAATTGGCTTGTCAATATCTACAAAATTTTTTGCTAGGATTTAGACTTCATTGCATTGAATCTAGATGAAATTGGGGAGAATAAAATCATCGTTTTGAACAGCAGTTTTTACATTGGGCTTTAATACCTACAAGACCTGGACTTAGGAGAAGCCCAAACTGAGACATGATCCAGGCCAATAAAACATCAATTAATGAGAAAAGAAGGGTAGGGTGTGTGCTGTAGATGAGAAAGCAAGATGGAGGTTAGAATAGGGTTTGGGGGTAAATTAGAGAAAACGGAAGGATGGGAGCTGAGCCAGGATCAGTAACTGGAGACTTGATCCCACAGAGACCGACTCTGGTCCCAATGTGCTGGACAAGCAGAGCTGAGAACCTGGCCCGGGAAGGGGAATAATGTCTAGCCATCCAGTAAAGGCAAGAGGCTACCATAGTTCTGCTGGGGCATGGGTAGGACACATGGTCCTTTGCTATCGGGGGCCGGGGGCAGGCAGGAATGCACGAGCCTTCCAGAACCAAACTTAGCACCAGCTGGTGCCTGGCTCTTAGGAGACCTCTGACACTGAATCTCCCTGGCCTTGTCTCAGGAGCCTTAAAAACCAATGAGTCCGGGTGATAATGAAGGAACTGGAGCTTGTGTGAAGGGGAGGTGCCATTTTAAGTGTCCCTGATGGTTTCATGTTGCCATTAAAGGGCTCAAAGCCCTTCCACAGAATTCATTCTGAGCCAGATAAATCTTAATTTCTCCCCCATTGAGTTGGGATGCAGTCCTTTGGGGATTTAATATTTAGTGCCATGGAACACAAATCATTTCTCTTGCCGGCCTCTTAGAGATTTGCTAGATTGACATTGTTTTTATGACTTTTCAAATGTTTCAGGCTGGTTTGCTAGCCCAAGCCTGTTGTAGTTTTAGGACTCTCCTTTAGCAAATACAAAGGTGACCCTCATAGCCTTTGAGAAAGGTGAGCGTGAAACAATCACCTGCATCCCGTAGTCTCTGGATAATCAAAGCATCTGTGTTGCCTTTTACCTTCTCCCACCCCCCTTTGTTAGTAGAGGTGGGAAACATATAAGCAAGCATGGCAGGGGTATCCCCTCTGAGGATTGCCACTTAATGAGGCTTTACAGTAACTAGATTTCCTCATTTTTGTCAATTTCTCCAGGAGGAAGGGTGATGGCATGGACCCTAGCAGCATTGGAGAAAGGGTTTGGGGTTTAATCAAAGAATTCAATTGCAACTTAATGACAAGAGGGAGGATGTTTGTTACACGGTGGCCCAATAAATACTTTCTAATAAGTTTTTAAACCATTTGAGAGGAGGCTTGTTTTTAGAAAATTGAAAAACAGGCAAGCGGCTTTGAAGGAGGCAAATCCTTGTATTTCAGACACTGTTGCTAAGAGCAGCCTCACTTTCCCTACCTCCCCCCCTTGCTTTTAAAAAGCAGAAGCTTAAAAGCCTCTATTGTGTGCAGGGGGGAAATATGCTAATTTGCAGCACATTTCCCATCAGAGCCTTTTTTGGGCCTGTCATCGCTGAGATATGAATGATGATAGAGAGTTCCGCAGTTCATTATTGTGCAGGGAGAAAGGGGATGAATAGGGTGGCTGCCCAGAGTTGAGTGGGTTCTCATGGGTATGCTCAGCTCCCCCCGGGCACTGCCTCTTGTCATCTTTGCTAGACAGCCACATTCTGCTGGGGGGAGTTCCGCAAGGGACTGCAGGGGACTGGGGAAGGAGGACTTCCGCCTCCTAGGAAAAAAAGAAATCTGTGTTTTGACGTGGCAGGAACAACTTTATGATGCTAGCGTCATGACTGAAGGGTTATCTAGACTCGTGTCCCTTTGAAGCCATGTCTTGTCATGGTTTAATGCAATTGGGGTCGTGTTTATTTTTATCAGGTCTTCAGTCTGCTGGCTCTCTCACCAGATAACTAGATATATGGGTAAATTCTTAGGTGTTAAACTTTGATTTTTATGGGGCAGATTTAGCCAGGATGGCTGTATGATGAGATAATGGTATTGGACCCAGACTCCTATGTTCAACAGTAGGAAAAACATGTTTTCCTTCCTGCTCTGAGTGGTTGATTTTTTTATGCAGGAAAGGCATTGATTTAATTCCTCGTGGGCACATTTTGGCTCAGTTAGTTTTTCTAAATATGTGAATTTTATAACTGAAGAATAATGTACTCATTAGCAAACAGCCACTAAGACCTGCAAAAGTGCCTCCAAATTGAAATTTCACATGACTCATTGGAGGCAAGTTGGGTATTTATCACTTATGCATGTACTGTGTTCTATATAGTTCATGAAAGGGAATCATGGGAGCTAGAAAAGGGAATGGTAATTGAATTTTAGGTTTGTGTTGAGTACTTAGTAGATACTGATAAGAGTATGCTTTAGGTGTGAAACAAAAATAGGATGTCTTTATTGCAATCTTCTCTAATGTTTTAGTTTATTAAAAGGCTAAACATTTCAGCTGGGTATAGCAGCTCACACTTGTAATCCTGGCACTTTGGGAGGCTGAGGTGGGTGGATTGCTTGAGCTCAGGGGTTTGAGACCAGCCTAAGCAGAAGCAAGACCCCTTCTCTACTAAGAATAGAAAACTTAGCCATATGTTCTGGTGGGTGCTATTGTCCCAGTTGCTCAGGAGACTGAGGCAGGTCGCTTGAGCCCAGGAGTTTGAGGTTACTGTGAGCTAAGATGCCAAGGCACTCTAGCCTGGGGCAACAGAGTGAGACTCATCTCAAATAAACAAATGAAAATCAAATAAGTTTCGGGAGATTTTTAAAAAATAAAAAATAGTTAAACATTGCATCTTTGCTTCTCTTGATTATAAATTCTGAACAGCTAAAGAAAGTACAGTTAATCTGCACTGTAAACCTGGGAGCTTATACCCACAAACTTCATTGGATAGAAACTAGGGTCAAGCTTGTTCATTCACCTCTACAAAGGTGTATAGCTCTTGTACCTAGATGCCTGAAGGGATTAAAGACTAAGCCTGTGTAGTTTTGTCTCTCCCTTAAGTTAAAATCTTGAGTTTTGTTTTTGGGTCTATTCACTGGTAAGCACGCTTTAGCATTAGACTCACACAGCCTTTTAACAGCTATCAATATTTATACATATATATATATTTTTGTTGTTGCAGTTTTTGGCCAGGGCCAGGTTTGAACCCGCCACCTCAGGTATATGGAGCCAGTGCCCTACTCCTTGAGCCACAGGCGCCGTCCCATTATATATATATTTTTTTATTGAAATCATAGCAGGTTATGGGTGTCATAGTGAAGAAGCAGATCAGCCGCCTGTATTGGTTAATATATGTTTTGTTAACCTCAATAAGTGGTGTAAGATCAGAGTTTAAGAGCCATGTTATTCTGAGTACCACCTTGCACTGGTTTCTGATTCAGCTTTGGCATGCAGCTAAGCTGTTGCCCTGTTCATATCTCCAGAAGCTAGAAGCTAATACATCATCTTGGCAAGCATTTTTCACATCTAACACTGATGACGTACATATTACATATAACTATAACATGTAAAAGTTAAGCGGAGTTGGGAGTTAAGCAGACTCTGAAACTTCTTGCCATTGATTTGAAACTCACTGATGTTCTAGACTTTTGTAGAGTTACTGATGTTTCAGGCTGACCTCCAATGCACATGTAAGTGACTAGTTTTTAATCTACACTAACATGTATTAAATAATTGATATAGCCAGGACCTCTTCTCACCACTTTACTAAATCTTCCCCGTCACCTTAATGTGGGTATGACTAAACAGCCCGCTCTGCAAGGGAGGCTCTGAGGCTTAGAGGACTTGCTTCCACGCTAGAGTTGGGGAAAATCTTAAACTCCTAGCTTTGATGTCGGGGTCTAGGACTTAATAAAACTGTGAAATTCCTAAATGTATCAGAGAGAACTCTGACCCTTACATCTCAAGTACCCATTCAGGTGGTATTTCTTCTCTGAAGACTTCTTGCCACACATCTCCCCTCCATCCCTACCAGCCCCTCTCTGCCATTCTTGCCGGCAGAGTTTAGAAGGTGCTTCTTGACCATTCAGCAACCCCAGTACCAGTTGCCCAGGGTGAGATGCATGGAGCCAGCACTCAGGGACTATTCAGTCTGCTGAGAGCCTCTGATCCCAGCTATCGTACCAGTGTCTCCCACCCCCGCACACGAGGAAATAGGTCAATATTTGCCAAATAATAACTGAATGTTTGTGTCCCTCAGCTCCCATGAGCCCCTTAGCTCTTCCAATGGAAAATAATCTCCACTATTTGTATATCCACAGTACCTTAAACATGACTGGTACTTGATAAATATGCATTAAGATTAGTTATTGATAGCTGAAATATTTAGGACCTGTATTTCTTAATAGAATGACAAGTATATATATATTGCTCCAGGTGGGAGCAATCACTTGGGACAGATTAAGGTGGAAGGCACCAAGATGGAGGCCTGGGGGGCACTCACACCCTTGTCCTTCCCCAGGGGAGCTAGATTTCCAACTACCTACCTAACATATGCATTTATTTCTATCATACACTGCTGTCACTGCCTTGAGCTTTGTTATGCCTTCTGAGTGGGCAAAAATGAGTGAGATCTCATCTCAGGAGCTTAGAATTGTGGGTAATCCAAGGTTCTCTGCTGAGAGTGGGTGGAGGAGATGACCATTATCCATCCATTATACTCTGGGGAGGCAGCTTGACAAGCTCCATCCTAGAGCTTTATTGCCCTCATGAAAAAGCCTCTCAAAGCCCACTCTGGCCTCACCTATTAATCATCACAAGTACTTTTTATTGAGTGTTCCTAGATCTTGTGTAAAGTGGTGGCATGCATTAGCTCACTTAATCCTATGGCGTGGTCTATCAGTGGCTTTTCATTAAAAAGATATTATAAATTGATGTTAAGAAGCATTGATTTCCAGAGATTTATGTTGTCTTCTCTCTTGTGCTCTGTCTTGGCCTCATAAGATTTTACTTTTAAAAGCTATTTTGTAAAAATACATGAACATGTTTTTCCAAAGATATAGTGTATATTTTTAGGATGAATTATCCCTGCCTAGCATATACATTATAGATTTGGCATTTGGGCCTTATCCGAACAGAATATTTGCTTTGCTAACTATGCATCAGGTGAAAATAAGAGCATGTTTGGCTGGGATTCAGGAGACTTGAATTCTTTAGTCCTGTCTTTCCCAATTACAGACTAGAAAAGGACAGAAAAAGCTAGATGGTTTTAAAATTTCCCTTCTGTCTTAGAATTCTGTGCACATATCATTTATTTTAAATAAGACCAAAAAATGAGAAGAATTAAACAAAATTCTTCTCATTATAGTTTCTGTGAATAAATCTTAGGATTTATTTATTTATTTATTTTGGACTCCAGTACCTTTACCTTAAATGCCTAGGTGGTCCAATGAAGATATGTAGTCTGCCCTCTCAGGACCCTGGACAACATTGCCATCTTCATGGCGTGAATCAAGGACAAAGCCCAATAGCAGAGTACTAGAAACCTTCCTCTTTGAGTTGACAGCCAGCCCTCATTTACTAACCACTTTGAAAGCACATTAGCCCATTCTGATTCCACTTGAGTGTGTGACTAAGTAACTTCAAGTTGTTTGTTGATTGAAAGTGCAGAATGAATATAATTTTTTAAGTGTCCTGGTATGCTGCCAATATTGCACTATCTTATCCCCAAATATATGGGAAGGGATTTTATCAAATGGCTTGTCAGGCCAATGTAGACAATAGCATTCAGCTGATCTAGTAATTGCACCCAAAACAGATTTGATTTAGCAATACGGTATGTCAATGATGTAGAAATTATGAATTTACAATTACAGAAGAAACTAAAACTACCCAGCCTGTCTTGTGTTACTCAGTTATGCGAGTGCATACTTGTCATCTGCTGTACTGATCTTAGCATCATACACAGATTTTTAGGAAATGCTGAATGTCAGACAGCTTAGAAGGAAGCAAAGATAATGGGTTCTGGGAAACTGTGATGCCTCAAAATGGTGCCCTAGAGATGAGGAAGATTCTGATGAGTTGAATGAACAATGTTAAAGATGTAGAAGAATGTGAATAAAATTGATCCATGAATGCTCATGGGGAAAAAGCAATTTTTCTAATTTACTGTTATATAAATATGTTAAGCTTACAAACAAAGTATTTAAATAGAAAAAGGATGCAGGTTAGTTTGGTATTACTTATTCCTAAAGAGCCTGTGGTGGCTTCTAGCTATAAGTGTTCAGGAGTTGTCTATTGAAAAATCTCTCTTAGGGTTTTTCAGTGATCAGAGTTAGAAATTTGGGAACTTTTTGGCTCGGCGCCTGTGGCTCAATGGGCTAAGGCACCAGCCACATACACCTGAGCTGGCGAATCCGCCAGCTCAGGTGTATGTGGCCCAGCCCAGGCCCATCAAACAACAATGACGGCTGCAACCAAAAAATAGCTGGGTGTTGTGGCGAGCGCCTATAATCCCAGCTACTTGGGAGGCGGAGGCAGGAGACTCATTTGAGCCCAGGAATTGGAGGTTGCTGTGAGCTGTGATGCCACAGCACTTTATCCAGGGTGACAGCTTGAGTCTCGGTCTCAAAAAAGAAAGAAAGAAAAAAATTTGCGACTTTTTTTTTTTTTTTTTGTCTTTTTGTCTGAGTTCCCAATGTGTCTCTGGTCTCATTGTGATTATAAGAGTTGTGCAGTCACACCTAAATGTTGATTCAGGATTCTGCTATATGTCATTTGGGCCTGAAGGCAAACTTAAGTTTCTAGCAAACTCCTAAACGTTCACATTTAGCTATGGCTAACATACCTAGAGTCACAGATAGAGCTGTGTGTACCCAGTGGGTGGTTGGCTTCATTTCCCACTTTCATTCCTGAGGTCGCAGACTATACAGAGATCTTTCCTCGGATTTTGACCTTTCCTCTGAGATGCACCGAATCTTCAGATTCTCCAATGGAAAGACGCGTGCAATTTAATGACTTAAAATATTATTGGTAGATAATTGTGAGATCACTAAGATTAACTTTTCCTTGCCTACCCATTCTACGCAATAGGATATTTTATGGCTGACTTGGCAGGGATTATTTTTTTTCAAGTTGTCCTAATGGTTTCCCAGTTTTCAAAGCCTCCTTCTCCTGATTTCCATCCCAGAAGACAAACAAATGAGACAGTGTAACAAAAGATTGCATTTGAATAAACATGAACATTATTTTAAAATGTGTGGTCGTATCTTTTTTAGTGTAGATTCTTGTCAGCAATAGACTAAATTAAATAGCTCACAGTTTTGTGCAATTTGTGTTTTATACCAACCCTGGACCACCCAACGGCTGACCCAACAAGGCACTGGTTTTCTGTAGACTTTCATCTGAGGGCTGTTGAATTATGTATGTACAAAGCCTGGGCAGTTTCCTGAACTAGCAAAAGCCAGTGTTCTAATGTCAGTAAATTTCAAATACTTCATTGAGTTATGTATCAGTAAATTACAAGTATTCTGTCTAACTGCATGTTGGGTAATTGTGTTCTTTTGTAGATCAGTGGTTTTCAGGCTTCAGTGTGTTTCAGAATCACCTGGTGTGAGACTGCTCATTCTTCCGTGTGCATCTTCCTTCTCCTGAGTAGACAGCTTCAGGAAAGTTACACTAAGAGTAGAAGCAGAGGATGGTGACAGCTACATGCTCACTTAGGTCACCTGAAGCCACCGTGGCAGGCAGAGGGCTGGCACTTGGTATCATAGTCTTTCTAGCCTGTTAATATCCTATTTTGCTAGAAGCAAAAAAATAAAGACACTATCACTTTTTGCTTTAAATGTAAAAAGTACAAGGGCAGTGCCTGTGGCTCAAAGGAGTAGGGCACTGGCCCCATATGCCGGAGGTGGTGGGTTCAAAGCCAGCCCCAGCCAAAAACTGCAAAAAAAAAAAAAAAAAAAAAAACAGCATAAATTTAAAAATTAAAAATATATTTTATTTAAAATATATCTAAAATTAGAATCCCTATGCCATGAAAATACCTTAACCAAAA
>CAUYON010127283.1:0-32703 GCA_963573935.1 Arctocebus calabarensis | reverse complement strand
TTTTTTTTTTTTTTTTTTGGTTGCAGCCGTCATTGTTGTTTGGCAGCCCAGGCTGGATTCGAACCCGCCAGCTCAGGTGTATGTGGCTAGTGCCTTAGCCCGTTGAGCCACAGGCGCCGAGCCTAGTTGCAACTTTTAATCCTGAACCAGAACCACCTAGCTGAGCTCCTCCTGAATTCATGACCTATGTAAACCATTAAAAAATTATTGTGAATGTTGGCTCAATGCCTGTAGCTCAGTGGCTGGGGTGCCAGCCACATACACTGGTGCTGGCAGGTTCAAATCTAGCCCGGGCCTGCCAAACAATGACAACTGCAACCAAAAAAATAAGCGGGTGTTGTGGTGGGCACCTGTAGTCCCAGCTACTTGGGAGGCTGAGAGAAGAGAATCACTTAAGTCCAAGAGTTTGAGGTTGCTGTGAGCTATGATGCCACAGCACTCTACTCAGAGCGACAGTGAGACTCTGTCTCAAAAGAGAAAAAATAAAAACAAAAACATTATTGTGATTGTTGTACACCATAAATTTGGGGGGTGATTTGTTATTTAGCAATAATACCTGGAACAGGTAGAGGAGGTTATTATCCATTTTATACAGATGAACAAACTGAGACTCAGCAAGGTGAAATTCCTTTCCTGTCCCACCCCTAACAAGTGTTAGTGTTGAGATTTTTTCACTTTGCTCCCTAGGCTAGAGTGCAGCAGCAGCATCATATAACTCACAGCAACCTCAAACTGCTGGCCTCAAGTGATCCTCTTGCCTCAGCATCCTGAGTAACTGGAACTACAGGCACCCACCATCACACCCAGCTAATTTTTCTATTTTTTTCTAGAGACAGGATCTCACTCTTGTTCAGGCTGGTCTTGAACTCCTGGTCTCTAGTGATCCTCCCACCTCAGCCTCCCAGAGTGCTAGGATTACAAGAGTGAGCCACCTCGCCTGGCCTTCTGCTGAGATTTGAACCTGGGTTTGTGGGAGTGCTAAGCTCATGCTCTTCAGCACAACCTCACTGTATGTGCTATGTCTGCATGCACAGAAGCACACATGTTTGCATATCCCCACACCGGTGGGTGCATCCAAAGCACCCATGCACATTCCTGAGGGCATTTGCGTATCTCCCATGGGCCCATGAGATTCACAGGGACCATGCAGATGGACTTGCATCTACACGCAATGTAGAGGCAAACATGGGCCCAGGGCCTCAGTTGCCTTCATTCAAATCCCAGCTCTGCCCCTTTCTAGCTGGGTGACGTTAAGCAAGCTCTGTGTGTCTCAAAAACAGAAGCAGCCCTGCCAACTAGGGCAAGGCCCTCACACCCAGAAGCCTCCTCTTAACTAACTACCCTTTGCCCACTTTGACCCACTCCTGCTCTGGGGCAGGGGTTCTCAGAGAGCAGGGGTGGGTGAGGTCTGAGCAATTTACTCTAGAACTTCAGGAGGGCAAGTGGAAATTGAGGGCCCCATTTTAACTCCCAAGGTCAGGAGCACTTAAGAGGCTTATCTCAGAGCAGTAATCTGGGGCAAGGTGGAGGAGCAGATGTCAGGGTAATAATTATTCCATCCAAGGGAATGCCAAGTGAAACTTTCTCAGAAAAGCATTCCTGGGCCAGCCCTTCTAAAAATATCTCCCACCCACCCCATACCCCTCTCCTTCCTACTTTCTTTTTCTTTTTCTCCTTCTTGTTGTTGTTTTTTTTTTTTTTGTAGAGACAGAGTGTCACTTTGTCGCCCTCGGTAGAGTGCCGTGACGGCACGCAGCTCATAGCAACCTCCAACTCCTAGGCTTAGGCAATTCCCTTGCCTCAGCCTCCCTAGTAGCTGGGACTACAGGCGCCCACCATCACGCCCAGCTATTTTTTTTTGTTGTTGCAGTTTGGCTGGGGCTGGGTTTGAACCCACCACCCTCAGTATATGGAGCCGGCGCCCTGTCCACTGAGCCACAGGCGCCTCCCTTTATTTTTCTTAACAGTTATTCCCACAAGACATATTACAATTTCTTTGTATCAGTTTGTTGTCTTTCCTTTTTCTCTTCCCCTACACCAGTACCCAGGGCTCAGATTTTTGTCTTTTTTGTTCTCAGTATGTAGAATAGTGCCTGGCACCCAATAGGTGCTCAAGAAATATTTGGCTGAAAAGGTGATTCCTGGATGTACACCAGGCATCCTGATTCCTCCCAGAGCCCACAAGTACAGCTGGAAGGGACAGGGTGGTGTTAATTGTGCTGGGGCTGTAGGTACTTGGAAGTCATGTCCACCCATGCTGTCTCCTGGCTCCACCCTGGTCCTCTTACCCTGGTAGCGCTGCCTGGGATCATGAGCCAACTGCACTGCAAGCTGCAAGCCAATTCCTGATGAGCAACCCGAGATCAGCACAGTCCGGGGTGCAGCAGCCATGTTGATCCCCTCCCGGGATGTGTGACTTCCGCTGGGTAACACCTGACTCCCACCAGCCTTCCTAAGCACACTTCAACAGATCCCCTGCAGAGAAAAAGAGGCCTGGGAGATCTGCCTGATTCTGGACTGAGCAGCTGGGGCAATACCTTAAACGCTCTGTACCCCATTTTTTTCTCCTCTCATGTATTTCCTCTCCACACCTGCTACACTCATAACTGGCTTTAAAAATTTTTATTTTTATTATGATTGTAAATGATTCAGAGTTTTGGAGAGTTTCTGAGTGGAAGAATATCTGATTGGAGGGAAAGAGTAAGAGAAAGCGACAGAGAGTGTGGATCCAGAAAGGACCCTTTCAAAAAGAAAATGGGAGCAGAACTGTCAGAGGATGTGGTTGGACTATAGGAAGAACTTCCCAACAAGGCAGGGCAAGGGCAGGAACTTCATGAGAGCCTTTTAGTCAGAGAAATCTCAGGCATGGGTGTCCCTGGGGGAGAGGAGGAGGGCTTAGGGAGATTCTCTCGCAGGAGGCCCCCATCTCCCCCTCAGGCTTGGTGCCCCCCCCTTCTCCAGGGACACAGAGACTCTTTGTCTGAGGAGCCAGAGACTCAGAAGGAGGCACTGCCCAAGTCTCCCTCTTTTGCTGGGCGGGGGCATTTTAGGGCCCTGGATACACTCCTTTTGCTCCTCCCTGGGGAAGCTTTCTCATATCCTGCATGTTTGCACTTGTCCAATTGCACAGAGGCTCTGCCTAACGCCCTGGGGGCCTCTTCTTGCTGGAAGGGGTGTCCAGTGCAGTGAGATTGGGGGGACCGATCCCTTACCCCAGGAATGGCAAGAATCCACCTTTCCCCTCTTGGCAGCAGTGCCCTGCTTTGGGGTAGGAACAGACCCCCACATTTGTTGGGATTTGGGATTGGGGCTGAGGCATCCATTTGGAGATATGGGGAAAGGGGCAGAGATGAGAGTTAATGGTGGAGGCGGAATCCTTTATTTGAGGATCAACAGTGGAAAATTGTGCTTTGGAATATGTGATGAGAGTCTGGGGTAGACGGAGAACACCCAGTTCTGGGATTTGGGTGGAGAGTTGAAGATTCGGGTTAAGGCTGGGAACCCTGTTTGGGGATTTGGGGTGAGGTTTGTGGTGAGATGGGCCTTTTACTTAGGGATTTGAGGGAAGGCCTTGGGGGAGAGGTGAAGGGACTGGAAATAAGGCAGGTGGGTGGGAGTTGGGATGAGACACCCGCCCTTCTCCCCCAGTAAGGCAGAAAGGATTTGGTACCAAGCTATGTCTCCCTCGAATTCCAGGGCCTGCATGAAAGGCTGGAGGTTTGAAGGAGGCTAATGTCGTCTTTGAAGAGTACTGCTAGAGTACTGCTAGGAGGAGAGGGTTTGGGGGAAGGCTGAGACCCTCGAATTCTAGGGCTGACCCTTCTCCAGTGTGATGTGGGGCAAGAACCGCCCAGCTCCAGGCCCGGGACTCCACCCCCAGCTGGCCAATCAGGGCGCAGCACAAACTTTCCCAACTTCCCCCACCAGCTGTCACCCCCGCCCTCGCCCCCCCCCGCGTCCGGCCCCGCCTGGCGCCGACTCCAGAGCGCTGGGCGAGTCCGGGGCGGGGTCTCGAGCAGTCTCCTGCGGATCCCGAGTGGAACCGGCTGCCGCGGGTGACTGCACCGAGCCCGTGGAGTCGCCGCGCCCTGCAGCCGCCCAATCTTGTCCCCCGCCTTGAGCCTGGCTGGGCTCCGCGGGGATGGAGAGCCGCGGCTGGGGCCTGGGCCAGCCGCGGGCTGGTTTCTGCCTGCTCCTGGCCGCCCTGCAACTTCTGTCCGGGACACAGGCTGGTGAGCAGGGAGGGAGGAGACTCAGGGTGCAGGACTCTGCAAGATCCCTAAAGCAAAGTGAAGTTTGGATTCGGGGAGTACTATAGAGGATGCCCACTGTGTGCGGCCATTATGTGATAAAGGGTCATGAAGGTCCCACTCTGAGTGATTTGTGCGTGTGACATGGGAGGGCTGGGAAAAATGTATGACAGTGTTTACAGGCGGGGGCATAAGAATAAATGCGATTTATATAGGCATGTGCGTGCATGTATGTGGAGCAGTGTGTGTGCAGTCTGTGCGTGCAGTCATTTGGAGTGAAATTGTGTGTGTACTTGGTTGTGGGAGTTGACTATGATTATATGAATGTGCGTGACAGGGAGGTCCCTGGGAGGGCGCAGGTTGTGAGATGTGAATAGTGCATGTATGTGTCAGTGTCTGGAGCTGATTTTGAGAATTACACATGCTTGAGTTATAAGTGTTGATTTTATGTCACTGGGTGACCCTGCGAGGGGTGTAGTTGTGATTTTGTGGGGTAAATAATTGCCCATGGGACATGAGTGGCTGATTCTGAGGGTGATAGTGAGTGTAGGCAAATATGGGGGGCTCTTCGTGCATCCACAGTTCCCTTTGTATCTCCCCAAATGGCTTCATCCCATTCTCCCTCTTCCTTTGTTCCAAACTGGTGCAGGCCCACCCCCCCCCCCGTTCGCTCCCGCCCGCCCCCCCCCCCCGCATTCCCCAGAGCCATGATCAGCACCACGGACAGATCCTCGGGGAGGTCCTCGGTGTGGGGCGAGGCGGGGCGGGGCGCAGGGCGGGGCGGGAATAGAAGTTGCTACCCCCCTCCCCCAGCTGCGAGACCTTGGGTGTTTTTCCAGAGGAATTTTCGGGCCCCCCAGGGGTCTCGGGGCCCGCCGGATGGGTGAGTCAGCTCTGACGCACGCCCAGCTGCGCGCATCTGGCTGGGTGCCCTGCCCCGCCCCGCAGAGTTCGGGGTAGGGGGCGCCCCAGGGACCAGAGGGGACGTTGTGGTTTCCCAAGTGGTGGGAGATGGAGCTTCTCTGTTCAGAGAGATCCCAGACTAGGGCTTTCCTGAAATCCCTCTCTAAGGTGAGCTTAGGCCCAACACGCGTGCGCGCGCGCACACACACACACCATTTTTTCACTTTCTCTTGAGTCGGGAGAGGAGCCTGTCCGTGTGGGTAATCCCAAATTGGCTTATGCCCCATTCTCACCTTCACACATTCACATCATCATGCAATCCCAGGCATCCATTCTGAATACAAGCCCCATGAGACACCAGGAATGTGAAACACCAGTGTCCAGGGAACTCACCCTTCAGCCACTGCCACACAGTCTCAACTTCTGTCACCTTCCTACAGGTTCAAATTCGCAAATATGCTGCCCCTGGCATCCATACAAATTGGGGCAATATTCACAGTCCATCACCCACTCACAGACTCGGCCCACACTTCACATCACAGCCTCCCCCATCAGGAGTTTGAGCTGTTACAATCACAGATGCACCTGCAGGAACTGCATAATGACAAGCTTATGCCAGGGTCACACAGTCACATGTCAATCAACTGTATTTAATCCCTTCATTTTAGGCCAAATATTTGGACACATCGACTTCTCAAGAAATGTCATGCCCAGCCATTCCCGAGTTTGTTCAGACGCACCCATGCTTGCATGATGTTCTGCACATACACATAACTGCACACACACACCATGCCTACATTCTCCACACACCTGGTGGATCCCAGGCATGTCCCAGCCTACTCTGCCTGCATCCCTTCACGTTTTAGACCTCACCGACATCTCCCTGGGGTCTGTGAGGCCCTCACCTCCTGCCTTAGTGCAGAACTCAATGCCTCTTGTGTATCTCCTTGTCACACAGCCAGCCATGGAAAGAAAGGGTAGTCAGTTTCAGAAAGGTCATTCCAGAAAGGATGCAAGTTGCAAGCAGGAGTATTTGGGTTAGAAGCTGGACTGGACTTTCTCCATGTGAATGAGTGGTAGTTGAGGGGAGGTTGCTTCCCCCTGCAATGAGGCTGGGGTTTGGGTTGGCAGGGAACCTCCAGGCTGGGCGAGGTCATGGGTCTCAGTCCTCCTCTAAGGCTCCCGCCTGCAGACTGGGAAGCTGGGGGATAATTGTTCCACAGGGGAGTGACTCTTGTGGTCAGCAGAGCCTGGGAGTCCATATTTCAGCCCCTGGGGGCTGCAACCCAAATTCCTTTTAAAGACAGCCTAGCCACAGAACAAGTAATTAGAGATGGGAGCTGGTAGTGGAGAGAGAAAGAAACAGAGAGACAAAGCGGAGAGAATAAGAGTGATTGAGAGAGAGAGATTGATTCTGGGCTGGATACAGAGAGAGACCTGGCAAGATTAGCAGTAAGTGGGACAGAGAAAGGGAGAGGGAAGTTGGGGACAGGAGGAAACAGAGACTGGAACAGGTATCTGAGGAGTCTGGGAAGCAAGGGTTCTGACCCAGGAAGAATACAAACAGGGCAGGATATCTCTCTTCCAAGCCTCTACCTCTCCCAAGTCTGGTCCCCCATCTCAGCTCCCAATGGTGAGCTCAGCACAGCCGCCCCCGGGGTGAAGTCATGGCATAGTCGCAGAATCTGGCTCCTGCCAAGAGGCTGGGGCAGGGGTCAGTGGGACAGTTTGCAGAGGGCAGTGGGAGGGAAGAGTAGGCAGGGGCTCAGGGGAAGTCCCCACCCGCCCCTGCCCAAGCCATGTGGTTCCACTTAGTCCTGGCTGGTCTGCCTGGGTGGGGCTAGTAGGATGGCCTAGATTAGGATTTAGTTGGGCCAGACTAGTCCTTTTTTTTAGCTGGGATGTGAGAGGTAGAGGGTCAGAGGGGGAAGGTCAGGAGGTTATCAGAGAGGCAGTCAGACGAGGGAGGTCAGAGAGGGTGAGATAGGGAGGTTCCTGGTCAGATGGAGAAGTTGGGATGAGGACAGGCAGGAGGTTGGGGTCGGGGGCTAGTCATATGGAAGAGGACAGAGGAATTGGTGGTCCAAGGAGGAGGTAAGTGGAGACCAGAGGCAGGAGGTAGGGAAAGAACACACACCAGAGCGCTCCACGTGGGCTTCCCCTGGCAAGGGGGCTCCAGGCTTGGGAAGCAGCCCCAGGGAACCAGTGCGGGGGAGCTGGGGAGAGAGGGGGACAGTCCAGCTCTGGGGATCAGGCCAGGAAGCTTTGATTCATCCCAGAACTAGGTCAACTTTTTTTTTCTCACCAAAAACAAAGAAAAAAAGACAGAATCAACAGGCTGATGAGGCTGGAACATCTGTGGGATGATGAGGAAGGGGAGGGTGTGCTGGGCCCAGGCCTGAGCTTTTGTCCTGAGCCACAAATACAATGTGAGTGGGGAGAGGCGGAACACCCCTTGCCCCCAAATCTGAGCCTTTGACCTGCAGTCCTGGGCTTGTTCTAACTGCGTTCTTTCTGCTGTAGAGCCTGTGGACGTGCTGAAGGCCCTGGGTATGCAGGGGGGCCAGGCTGGGGTCCATGAGGGGCCTGGCTTCTGTCCCCAGAGGGCTCCAGAAGGTGATCGGGCATTCAGGGTAGGCAAGGCCAGCTTCCTCAGTATCCCCACGTGGGAGCTCTTTCCAGGTGAGCCATGGCAAGAGGGCCTGGGGTTTAACCTGGTGGCAGCTGGGGCCATCTCCTGGCCATCTGAGCAGCTCTGTTTCCTCTCACCCAGATGAGTACTTTCCTGAGAACTTCTCTGTGCTGATGACTCTGCGAGGCCAAGGGGCCAATCATTCTGTCCTGCTCTCCATTTATGATGAGAAGGGTGCCCGGCAGCTGGGCCTGGCACTGGGGCCAGCTGTAACCCTCCTGGGTGATTCCTTTAGTCCCCTCCCCCGGAAATTCAACCTCACGGATGGCAGGTGAGTATAGAAAGGGTGAGTGGGAGTCTGTGGAGGGGTTGGGTGAGAAGCACCCCCACTGAGGCTGCCCTGTTGCAGGTGGCACCGTGTGGCAGTCAGCGTAGATGGAGGGATGGTGACCTTGGTCACCGACTGTGAATCTCAGCCCCCAGTGTTGGGCCAGGGGCCTCGATTCATCAGTACATCTGGACTCACTGTGCTGGGGACCCAGGACCTTGCAGAGGAGACTTTTGAGGTAGGAGTATAGCGATGGGAGAAATTGAGGCAGGCAGTGGGACATTTTGTTCACAGTCTGAATCTGGAGAAGAACTTGGAGAAGGAAGATGCCAAATGTCCACTGAGCCCCAGGAGGCAAAGGAAAGAGGACACGTGCTTGAGGACACGTCATTGTAGTGTGAGACTGTGAGACTGTATTGCCATGAGACCCTGGATCATCATAGTGCCCCCTTGGCTGGTTGGGGGAGGATCTAGTTGTGTGACTGTGACCTGTGACCTGAGATGGTTTCTGTGATGGTGTGCACTTGTATGCTGGGCAGTTGTGACATTGTGTGTACCTGTGTGGTAATGGTGACCATAATTGGTGACTGTGCTGTGTGTCACCTACGGGAGGCCAGGGGCCTTGTCTATCTCATGCTCTTCTTTATTCACAGTACATGAAATAACAGCTGTTCACTTGTGCCTGAAAGCGAACAAATAAATACACCTTCAGTGGGGCAGATATGGGGGGTGGTTTGTAGTTTGGTGGGGCCCTGATAGAATCTCTCCTTCTCTTAATTACAGGGGGTAGAAGGATCCTTGGTCCATGGCAGGGCCACCTCCCCCTTATACTTTGGTGGTCTGGGAGGGGGAATCACCAGACCTTGCTGCCAGGAGGTGGGCAGGTATCAGCCAGGCAAATGAGGCTCAAGGCCAGCCTAGGCCCCCTTTCCCACCTCCCTCTTCCAGGGAGATATTCAGGAGCTTCTGCTAAGCCCAGATCCTCAGCATGCCTTCCATGCCTGTGAGAGGTACCTCCCTGGCTGTGACAACCAGGATCCTGCAACCTCAGGGGTGAGTGAGGGGCCACATTACTCCTAACCTGAGGGCATAGGCTGAGCCTTACCTGGCCCCTGCTTAGGAAGAAGTGAATTCTGACTCCCAACTATGGGGGTGAGTGACCCCTGACTCCAAATACCAGGCTGAGTGACCCTTGAGCTCACACAGATCCCAAGCAAGAATGACTTTGACCTCAGGTCATATACCTGAGAAACGTGTGGCCCCAGGCCACCCCAAGGGATGGGAACTCCAACCAGAGGTGGGGAGGTGGAATGCTGTAGAGCTGATTGGGGTCCTCTTTCAGGCCCTGCAGGGTGAGCCTGAAACCCATCCTCCTCGGCGCAAGGGAAGAGGAAAGGGGAAGAAAAAAGGACGGGGTCGGAAGGGTAAAGGCAGGAAGAACAAGGGAACTTCAACCCCGACCCTCCCTCCTGGCTTCCTGGAGAATCAAGTAAGGGACCTGCCACTTCTCACTTTGGGTCTTGACAACCTGGCTTTTTGTCTCTGATCCCTACTGGTCACTGATCCTCATTCATGACCTTACTCTCTGATTTGGGGTGTTCCTCCCTTGGGGTCACTGTTGAAGGTCATTGATAGAAGCTGTTATTGGTATTACCAATGTTGATAGTTTAAAGTTAATGGTTGGAGTTTATTAGTATGAGGGGGTTGTTGGTAGGGGATCACTGATTGGAGGGTCTCGAGGACTCACCCATAGGGGCCAGTAGTTGGACGAGTGATTTTCATGGAGATCATAGTTGAAGTCATTATTTTGGGAGAACCTGAGGGGTTGTTGATTAGGAAGTCATTGATATGTGTATGTCATTGGTTATTGGGATTATCATTTCTGTGTCATTGCTTGAGGAGCATTATTTGGGCTTCCTTATGGGGATTAATTGTTGGAGCATCACTGGTTGGGGTATAATTGATTATAGGGGTCCCTGATGGGGTTTATTAGTTGTGGTGGTCTCAGTGGTTAATCCTTATTGTTGTGAAGGTGTTATTGGTTGGGAAAAAATCACTGGATGGGAAAGTATTGGGTTGGGGCCATTGATGGAAGTCATTAATTTGGGAGGGTCACTTATGGGTCACTAGTTGTAGGAATAATTGAGGTTTATTGATGTCATTAGTTGGTGGGTTTTTGATTGGGATCCTTGAGGGAAATCACTGGTTGCACTACATCTCATTTCCAGATCTTTCTGGCCTAGCACATTGATACCAATAATGTTCTGGTTCCCTGCCCCTTTCTCAGCCCGGTCCCTCACCTGGGCCCCCATTGCCTTGACCCAGTTCCTCTGCAGCTGTACAGCCCAGAAGGAGCTGCTGCTCCACCTCCAACTGTGGCCTGGCTGGCTGACCACTGGACTCTGCCTTGGGAGAGGACATGTGGGATATAGGCTTCTGGGAGTCTGGCCCTGAGTACTGGAGCTTGACCTTGAATGTTGATGCTTTGGAGCCAGCCAGGCTCTGCCTTCCTGGCCTCTTCTGGTGCTCCGCCCCACCAGGCCTCTCCTCAGTGGAGGATGGGGCCCCCTGCTGGCCTCCTTCATCCAGCCAGCCCTACTCTCTCTGCCTCTGTTGGTCTCTGAAGCTCTTTGGGAATCCTCCTTTGTCCTCCTTCCCAGACAGGGAGCAGTGGTGGGGCAAGAGCTTTTGCCTTTTGTCTTGGTTAGCCTTAACCCAGAGACAATGCTTCTTCTATCTCTGGTACAGACCTCCACTGATATTCCAAAGACAGAGGTACCAGCTCCAAATCTGCCTCTGACTCCCACACCTTTGGGCATCACCTCCACTGTGACTACTGGCCACAATGTCACAATCCTAGAGGTTTGTGGGAAAGGAATAGGGCTGGAAGGTGGAGCCAGGGGTGGTGATGGTGGTGATGACAGGCAGGCAGGAAGTCAGCGGCAAACTTTAGTCTGTCCCAATGTCCTCAGGAGGACCTGGACCCTGACAACGGAACTGAGCTGGGGACCCTGGAGACTGAAGCAGCCAGGGAGGACAAAGAAGGAGGTGACTCCACCATGGGCCCCGACTTTCGGGCAGCAGAACAGCCATCTCGGATTCAGTTCCAGATCTTTCTGGTGAGTCTAGGTGGTTGGGGTTATGAGCAAAAGAATGGATTTCTGCCTGAAGTTGCAAGGAGCTGTATTGTCTCTCTTGATTTCTGCTAATCTTGCCTAGAATGTCTTCCCACAACTCCAGTGCAGTTGGCAAAGATTTGTTGTGTACCTATGGTGAGACAGGCACTGTGCTAATGGATGGTCATGTGGGTAAGGGGACGCATTTGGTTTTTATCAAAGCACCAGGATAAGCCACGGGAAAAGAAGCAGGATTTTGACAGCTTCCTCTACCTGCTGAACGGCACGTGGATGCTAGAGAGAGCCTGAGGGGCCTGGAGGAGGGTAGTAGCCATGAGGGTGGAGCGAAGTGGGCCCCCTGAGGACATGCTCCATTTTGTTCTTGCTCCTGGAGGTGGAGAAAGGTAGATGTCTGTTGGGACCATTGAGTAAGACGCGGACTCCAGATAGAGGAACTGGTGGAAAGTGGTTCACACCTGTCATCTAATCCCAGAATTTTAGGCCAGTAGTTTGAGACCAGCCTGGGGAATATATTAAGACCTTTATCTCTACAGAAAAAAAAAAAATTAAAAATTAGCAGGGTGTGGTGGTGCACAACTATAGTCCAGTAACTCAGCAGGCTGAGGTGGGAGGATCACTTGAGTCCAGGAGTTACAGATCAACTTGGGCAACACAGGAGAGGCCCTGTGACTACAAAAAAATTAAAAATTAGGCTCAGCGCCTGTAGCTCAAGTGGCTAAGGCACCAGCCAAATACACCAGAGCTGGCAGGTTCAAATCCAGCCTGGGCCTGCCAAACAACAATGACAATTAAAACCAAAAAATAGCCAGGTGTTGTGGCAGGTGCCTACAGTCCCAGCTACTTGGGAGGCTGAGGCAAGAGAATTGCTTAAACCCAGGAGTTGGAGGTAGCTGTGAGCTGTGATGCCATGGCACTCTATCCAGGGTGACAGCTTGAGGCTCTGTCTAAAAAAAAAAAAAAATTAAAAATTTGCCAGGAGTGTTGGCGCGTGCCTATAGTCCCAGCTACTTGGGAGACTGAGACAAGAGGATCACTCGAACCCAGGAATTCAAGGATCCAGTGAGCTTAAATGACCCACTGCACTCCAGCCTAGGTGATAGAGTGAAACCTTATTTCAAAAACAAAAATTGTTGACAGAATGGAGCCCAGATTCTAGCTTCAGTGTTGCACACGGGAGGAGATGAGCAGCTGTAACTCAAGTACTCTGAGTGCCTGTGATGTGCCGAGCATCACTTTCACTCATTCGTCTTCGCGTGTGTTATATGCACTCATCATTCACCCGCCGACTTTACAGTACAGATAACTAGCTGTAAGGGTTGACTAAGTTTCCCAACATCACTCAGTTAGTAAAAAACAGATCCAGGATTAGGACTCAGTAGCAAGCTCTGAAGTTCCTGCTCTTCACCTGGACTTGGCATTGCCAGGGAGGCTGAGTTTCTCAGTGCATGTTGGTCCTTTCGTCAAAGGACAGCAGAGGGCGCTCTGAGGGTGGAGCCTGTGTGCGCCAGCTTGGGTGGGTGGGAGATGGATGTGAGATTGGCGAGCCCAGGGGTTTAGGTCCAAGTTCACATCTCTTTTCTTTCCACTCCCCTACCCCAGAGCACTGGAGAAAAGGGGGCGAAAGGAGAGCCTGCAGTGATTGAGCAGGTGAGGAGCCTGGGTTGTGAGGGTGTTGAGAAGACTTGTAAGAATAGGGGTCATACTCTTTTGTCTCTTCAGGGTCAGCAGTTTGAGGGACCTCCAGGAGCCTCTGGACCCCAAGTGAGTCACAACTGTGTTTTCTCTTTCTGTGCTCCCTTCCAGCTTGGGGGAGTGAGGGGTTGGTGTATAACATTGCCTGTTCAGGCTATTGGCCACTTAGGACTTAAAGGATGAATCAAAATAGGGGTCAGGTGTAAAGTTGGGGTCGATGGGTCTGTGTAGCTTTGGGAAGCAGGAACGGCTCAGTGGTGGGGTCAGCGGTCAGCCTGGGGTCAAAGTCAGTGGTAAGTCAGAAATCAACATAGCTCAAATTTTGCACTTCTGTGACTTCTCTTTCTCTGTCCCCAACAGGGGTTGGTTGGCCCCTTAGGGCCTCCTGGCCCCCCAGGTTTCCCTGGAGACCCTGGTCCACCGGTAAGAGACTCCTCCTTGGGTGTATTCTACTGGGTGGGTGGAGTGGGGTTTCAGGTTGGGAAGATGAAGGGGCTAAAACTGGGGACACTGTCCTGGGGCTAGGCCTGACTCCTTTTGCCCAACTCTGTCCTCACCTGTGAACTATCTCTCCTGCTCCCCTGTGTCTCTTGGGGGTTTATTCTCTGCTTTTTCTCCTCTATCTCTGTTTCTATGTGGCTTTCATCTTGATCTTTCTCCTTATGTTTCTGTCTCTCTGTCTCTTTGTCTCTCTTCTGCCTTGATTGTTCTCTGTCTTTCTGTCTCTGCAACTCTCTATGACTCTGTCTTTCTCCCTCCATCTCTCTGTCTTTTCCATCCTGCCACTATTTCTCTCTTTCCCCACATCCATCTTCTGGCTCTCTGTGCCTCTCTCTGTCTCTCTCTGCCCATCTCTCTACCTCTGTCCTTTTTTATCTTCTCCATCTCTGTCTTTGTCTCTCCCTTGGTCTCTGTTTTTCCCCCCATCTCTTGCCTCCCTCCCTCTCTGTCTCATATCTCCTCTCAGGGCCCTGCTGGCCTCCCAGGAATCCCGGGCATTGATGGGATCCGGGGCCAACCAGGCACTGTGATCATGATGCCGGTAAGAAGGAGACGGAGTGGCACAGCCTTGTCCAGGGATGGGGTCCTGACAAAGGAGGGGCCTCTCCTTGGGATGCACCTCACCACTAGTTGCCCCCCAGTTCCAGTTTGCAAGCAGCTCCCACAAAGGACCCCCAGTGTCCTTCCAGGAAGCCCAGGCCCAGGCAGTACTGCAGCAGGCCCAGGTAAGTGGCAGATGGGTGTCTCAGGGAGAACCTGAGAGAACAACAGAGATGGGGCATAATGTGGGGGCCACTGGGAGACCCCAGGATCTGTTTCCCTCTGTTTTCCTAGCTGTCTATGAAAGGTCCCCCTGGCCCAGTGGGGCTCACTGGGCGCCCTGGTCCTGTGGTAAGTAAAGGGTTGGCATGGAGGAGGGGCATGGGTGTCAGCAGAGAAGAAGCACCTTCCTCTGATGCATTTTTCCCTCTATTCCTTCACCAAGGGTCTCCCTGGGCAGCCAGGTTCAAAAGGAGAAGGAGGAGTGATGGGGCCGCAGGTGAGACTGGTGGGGGTGGGGCTGGCTGGATGGAAAATGTCAAGGGGCTAGGGAAACCCTTGCAGTTACTGCCTTTCTTAGAAGATAATTTAAAGTAAGTCTTTCCCCCTTTTCATTCTTCTTTTCTTTTGCTTTTTCTGTTTTATTTTTCCCCCTAGGGTCCCCGAGGCCTGCAGGGACCTCATGGACCCCCTGGCCGAGTGGGCAAGATGGTGAGTGCCTGCCTTTTATCCACCTCTCAGCACCAAGAATGATCCCTGGCTGTACAGCCCCAGGCTCTGTTGGTGTCATTAGTGGGACAGGAGCTCTGAGGGCAGGGAATGGCAGCTCCTCTGAGCATATGGCAAAGGAATCTGGCCAGGTCAGAGAGTCAGGAAGGACTTGCCCAAAGGAGTGATGCTTGCCCTGAGATCTGAAGTGTAACCAGGTGAACAGATAAGGAACACCATTCCAAGCAGAAGGAATAGCATCTGCAAAAGAGGAGCCTGGCACACTGAAGGAAATGACAAACAAGATAATTATAGATACAGTCACGCACTACACAAGGACATTATATTTAATGACAGATAGCATAAGGTATACAGGCAACTCCCAGGGTACAAATGAGATAGGTTCTGTAGTTTTGTTCTTAAGTTGAACTTGTCTCTATGTTGGAATAGATATATTTACTTGTTACCCCTAATAGCCTTTATTTGTAAGTGTGAGCCATATATCATTCAAATTTTTTTTGTTTTGAGACAGAATTTCAAGCTGTCACCCTCGGTAGAGTGCTGTGGCATCACAGCTCACAGCAACTTCAAACTCTTAGGCTTAAGCAATTCTCTTGCCTCAGTCTCTCAAGTAGCTGGGACTATAGGTGCCCACTACAACACCCAGCTATCTTGTTGTTGTAGTTGTCATAGTTGTTTGGCAGCTGGAGCTGGATTCGAATCTGCCAGCTCCAGTGTATGTGGCTGGCCCCCTAGCCGCTGAGCTACTGGTGCCGAGGCAGTCAGATGTTTTTAACTCGAGGACTTAGTATAATAACTAGCCCCTGTTCGTAAGTGTGAGTTGTGCTTAAGTCAGGTGTTTGTAACTTGGAGACTGCTTGCACTATATTTTATTTTTAGTTTTCTAAGCTTATTTATTTATTTGTTTGTTTTGAGATAGAATCTTGTTATGTTGCCCAGCCTGGTCTTGAACTCTGGGGTTCAAGTGAACCTCTTACCTTGGCCTTCCAAGTGGCTGGTACTACAGGCATGTGCCACTATACCTGGCTGCCTTTTCTATGTTTAGATATGGTTAGCCACATGAATGTTTGCCATCATGTAACAATTGCCTGTGGTATTCAGTACAGGAACATACTGTACAGTTTTGTAGCCTATGAGCAAGAGGCTGTACCACATGGCCTTGGTATGTAGTTGGCTGTGCCATTTAGGATAGTGTAAGTGCTCTCAGTGATGTTTGCACGATGCCAAAAATCTCCAGATAACACATTTCTCAGAACACATCCCCATCACTAAGCAATGGGTAACTAGTTATAAATGCAATGAAGAACATACAACAGGGCAATTGATGGGAGCTGAAGATGAGGTTCTTAATTTGGGGGATAAAGGCTTGGCACCTGAGGCTCAAGCTGCTAAGGTGCCTGGTGGATTGGAATCCAGACCAGGCCCACCAAATGACAATGACGGCTGCAACCAAAAAATAGCTGGGGGTTGTGGCAGGTGCCTGTAGTCCCAGCTACTTGGGAGGTGGAGGCAGAAGAACCACTTGAGCCCAGGATTGGAGGTTGCTGTGAGCTGTGATGCCACAGCATTCTACCCAAAGTGACAGCTTGAGGCTCTGTCTCAAAAACAAAAAAAAAAAAAAAAGGGGGCAGGACAAAGGTAGCTTGGACTAGGGTGAGGGCCCTGGGGATAAACAATAGTGGGTGGAGGCGGCACCTGTGGCTCATCGAGTAGGGCGCTGGTCTTATATACTGAAGGTGGCGGGTTCAAACCCAGCCTTGGCCAAACTGCAAAACAGAAAAATAGCCGGGCATTCTGGCAGGCACCTGTAGTCCCAGCTACTCAGGAGGCTGAGGCAAGAGAATCCAGGAGTTGGAGGTTGCTGTGAGCTGAGTGACACCATGGCACTCTACTGAGGGCGATAAAGTGAGACTCTGTCTCTACAAAAAAAAAAAAAAAATAGTGGGTGGACTTGGGATATATTTGGAAGGTTAAATTGGTGCACAAAAAAGTCCCCAGCAAAGGCTTCTGCATGAGGAAGGTGCTTAATAAATGATCATAATATTATAGTAATATTGTGACAACATTGATTATATTGAGTTCCCAACTTAGGGGAGAGCTACAGGGATGGTTTACTCTTGACTTCTGGGCTCACTTTTCCTATAGGGCCGCCCTGGAGCAAATGGGGCTCGAGGCCTTCCGGGGGATACTGGTCCGAAGGTAGGTGATGGGGCCAGGACTAGGGCTTGGTGGGGGAACTGTTAACATTGAGGGTTCAAGGCTCAGATGGATTCTCTTTGGACAGGGTGATCGAGGCTTTGATGGCCTTCCAGGGCTGCCTGGTGAGAAGGGCCAAAAGGTGAGTGTGTGAGGTTCCTCCCCCACATTCGTGCCCCCTTTCTTATCCTCAGAACCACAGCCTGTGACTGAGCCCTCCTTCTGCATGTCCTATCTCCTTTCCTGGGGAGTGGCTGGCCTCCACCTGCACCATTCCACCTTGAATTCCCTCCATTCCTTAATTGCAGGGTAATTTTGGCCACATAGGGCAACCTGGTCCCCCCGGAGAAGATGGTGAGAGGGTAAGTTTGGAAGACAGTCAAGGCATGGTTTGGAGGCTAGGAAGCCCAAATGAGAGTCAGAGAGGATGGTTAGGTGGCTCAACTGGGGTTTTCTAAAGGCAGCTTCAGGTCTGGGGGCTCTTGTGGGGTTGGGAGGTAAGAGCCAGGATTGCAGGTGCAACTCTGGAGTCGGGACCTGCATGGAGTCCTGTGTACTCAGGCTGTGGGATCCTGGTCATCTCAGTCTGACTCTCAGACCCCCTGGAATGGGCTGCCCAGATGGGGGAAGGTGCTCCCCCGCAGGTAATGATGCTTTCCCACAGGGACCAGAGGGACCTCCAGGACCCACTGGACAGGCTGGGGAGCCAGTAAGTATCAGGAATCCCTGCAGCCCTTGCCAGGTACAGAGGAGGCCCCAGGCCACTAAGATGCCTGGAACCTACAGTGCTGCTTAGAGGCACTGCTAGAATAATGCTCCTCCTCCCTCACAGGGCCCCCGTGGACTGATTGGCTCCAGAGGCTCCCCCGGCTCCCCGGGTCGCCCGGTGAGAATGCTGCCGGCTCTCTGCATCCCTGTCTGTCTTTTTTTCCTCACCTTTCTCTCCCTGTGCATGTCCATTTATGTTGCCTGATTTCTCTGCCCACTCATGTTGTCATCTGTGCCTCTCCATGAATCAGACTCAGCTTCTGGGCTTGTTCTCCTGTTCTGGTCTCACATCCTCTCTCCCACCAGGGTGTTGTTGGAATTGATGGTGCTCCAGGTGCCAAAGGCAATGTGGTAAGTGCCCCACCCTTTAACCTCTGACCCTCTGGCCTCATGATCATCTTTATCCCTGTCTACTCACAACTCTCCCAGCTTAATTTCACTGAAACCTTGAACATCAAGATCCCATCCAGCTTCACTGAACCCCACTTTCTCCCCAGGGTCCTCCAGGAGAACCAGGCCCTCCGGGACAGCAGGGAAATCATGGGTCTCAGGTTTGAACTATTTTTCCTTATAATGGGGAATGGGGAAAAGGTACTTCTCAGTCAAGACCTGAGACCACTCCAAGCCCCCCAGCTCTGTGCTCACTACTTCTTTCTCATGTCTGCCCTCCACACCTTTTTATGTCCCCAGGGACTCCCCGGCCCCCAGGGACCCATTGGCCCTCCCGGGGAGAAGGTGAGTGACAGCTCCATGTACTACCACCTTCTCATGTCTCCTTTCAACTCTGTCACCAAGAAAATCATCCTTTTTTTGTTAGCCCTGTACTGTGATAAATTGCAATGTTACCTAAACCAGCCCAAAGCCACCATTAGTCACCAATAAAGTGCCATTATTGGGGAAGACAAGAATGGGTTGTAAGAAGCAGAAACCTACCATGCTAGCTTGCTGTATAAGGGAAATTGTCAGAGAAGCCCACAGAAGCTTGTCACAGAAGGTAGACTCATGAGCAAGAAAAGCCACTTCCCTGGGGAACTCATGATCTCGTCTTGGTTTCTCTGCACATCTGTTTCTCTCTCCCCTGGCAGACAGACTTCTTTCTTCACATATTTTAAGACATTAAAAATGTCTCCCTTTTTAATTTCAGTTTTAACATACAAGGTCAGACAGTTAAGTTCTTGAGCTAGTCCTAGAAAAAGTGCTACACAACTCATTGCTGAATATCACTGTAGTCACCTTCAAAGTGCTCCCCTTGGGAAGCTGCACACCAACACCAGCACCAGCACCTCGTCCACTCTTCAAGACACCTTTTTTAGGACAAGTTCACAAACTTAATTGTCCAAATTTGTAATTCTGTGCTGCTTATTCATTACTCAGGTCACCCAGCTTCTCGTGACATTATAGTTGCATTACCCACAGCCATCTAATCAGCCTTTCTATATCTCTTACCTCCAAATTCCAGGAAAGAATCTGATTGGCTTAGCTACCTCTGGACCTGTCAATTGTTTGCAGGACATAAAGGGGTTACCTCATGCTTGCTGAGCCCACTTCTGGGAGGCATTTTAAAAGAAAATGATGTTGGCTGGGAAGCTCCCACCCCAATACAACTCTTGCACTGTTTTTCCATCCCTTTTCTCAACCCTCCCAGAGGTGGAAGATTTCTAAGGCTCAGAGAGGGAAAGAGGGCTTGCCCAGGGTACATAGGAAGTCTGGGTACAGTCTGAGATTTCCTGGCCAGTGGAATCTAACCTTGAAGTGGCTGCCTGTTGGAGTAGAGCTCCTCCTGGTGAAGCTCTGGGCAGCTGAGACCCTCTATCCCCCACTACTTTCAGGGTCCCCCTGGAAACCCAGGAATTCCAGGCCTCCTAGGAGCTGATGGCCCTCCGGTGAGAACCTGGAGTTGGGAAATAGAGGAAGGAGAAGGGGAAGGCTTGGGAATTTGAATGGCAAATTTTGGTCTCTGACACTTTAGGATGCTTCTTCTCTAGGGTCACCCAGGTCATGAAGGCTCCACAGGAGAGAAAGGTGCCCAGGTGAGTGATCAGGAGGGAAGCAGGTCAGCAGGTAGGATCAGGAGTCAGGACCCAGTCAAAAGAGAGATAAGGACGTTGAGACATGGTGGGGGAGGCCAGCATGGCACTGATATTGTCTTCCTCTTAGGGTCTGCCAGGGTCATCAGGCCCTCTGGGCTATCCTGGACCTCGGGGTGTGAAGGTAGGTGATGCTTGGACCTTGTAGGTGGTTTCAGGAACCCAGCTCCATCAGAAACTGTTTTTTTCAGTTTTTCAATGTCTTTATTCACAAACCAGTATAATATTGGTCAGTTTGACTGTTAACCTGTATGATAAGACAGATTATGAAAAGTGTCATATTTACTACAAGAAAGTTATTTTGTATAAATGAATTATTGAATATGCAACTCCTGCAATAATAGTTCAGTGGATCCACTCTACCCTTTGAATGGACCAGTTTTATACAGTTCTCTTAAAATGTATTGACTTGGGTATAGTTTCTTGTTGCCTTGTTCTGTGATCCAAGGTTTAAGAAAAAATAAAGGCTCGGTGCCTGTGGCTCAGCAGGCTAAGGCGCCAGCCATGTACACCTAAGCTGGCAGGTTCAAATCCAGCCCATGCCCGCCAAACAACAATGATGGCCACAACCAAAAAATGGCCGGGCATTGTGGCGGGTGCCTGTAGTCCCAGCTACTCGGGAGGTAGAGGCAGGAGACTCACTCCGAGCCCAGGAATTGGAGGTTGCTGTGAGCTGTGATGTCACAGCTCTCTACCCAGGGTGACAGCTTGAGGCTGTCTCAAAAAAAAAAAAAAAAAAAAAGAACGACGCCTATGATTCAAGGAGTAGGGTGCCGGCCCCATATACTGGGGGTGGTGGGTTCAAGCCGGGCCCTGGCCAAAACTGCAAAAAAAAAAAAAGAAAATTCTAGAAACCAGCAATTAGAACCAGGCCTCACCAGAATTAAGGCGAGGCAGGAATGGTAAAAAGGACACTAGACCTGGCACCCAGCATTCTTAGCCACTGTGCCTGCTGTGTGTTTAACTTCAGAGCAGCAGGCACTCGAGGTCAAGTGTGGAGCTGTATGTATTTATATCCTGTCACATCTCAAATGCCTACAACTCCTACACTGAACAGGATATCAGGCCAAGGGGGCATGCTGTAGAGGAGGGAAGGGTCAGTCCCGAGAATTAAACTGCATGAATAATTCTAAGTTTCCAATACCAAGGATTAACTTTTTTTTTTTTTGAGACAGAGTCTCACTTTGTTGCCCTCAGTAGAGAGCGTGGCCTCAAGGCTCACAGCAACTTTAGACTCTTGGGCTCTAGTGATTCTCTTGTCTCAGCCTCCTGAGTAGCTGTGACTACAGGTGCCTGCCACTATTTTTAGAGATGGGGTCTCGCTGTGGTTCAGGCTGGTCTGGCACCTGTGAGCTCAGGGCAATCCTCCCGTCTTGGCCTCTCAGAGTGCTGGGTTTAAAGATGTGAGCCACCAGGCCTGGCCTCAAGGACTAACTTCTAAAATACAGGTATATAGACAGAAGCTATAGAATGAGCCATGAACTGAAATGTGTGTGCAGTATAGTCAAGGAACTGCTCTGCTTACAAAATACATCTCTTGTTTATCTCTAACTTTAAAGTAATTCATTCTCTTGTTGGGTGTGCAAGTGAGCAGTGGAGAAAGTGGTGCATTTGCAATCCCAGCTGGTGCTAAGGATTTCAGTGCTTCGGAAAGATGTGGGCTAGAGAACTTTGTTAGGCGCCGACGGGGTTCTTCCTTCTCAGCCAAGATGCCTCCATTTAAGTCACTTTTGAACTTCGTTTCAAGCTTATATTAGTGCAAATTTTAGTTGTGGTTGAGGATAGTCTCCAAAAGTTTCTAGAGTTATTCTTTGGACTCTGTCTTTTTCTGCTGTGTTTTCATCAATGACCCTTGAATTCATGTTTATATCTAGCCCAAGTCGTCTTTCTTGTAGAGTTGTCACAGAGTAGTGAGTTTCAAAGTTCTGATTATTAAAAAAATAGCTTTAAGAGAGTCCAGATATCAGTTTCTCAGGTCCATTTTCACAATCTGATCGTGTTTGCTAGCAATGATCAGTGCTTGACCCAGAAGGGGTACATTGTTCCTTACAGTGGAGAAAGAAGCAAAGGCATATGGAGTCCAGGAATAATTCACCATGTAAGTGGGTCTGTATGGGTTTGGCTTTGTATGCTGCATACCTCAGGAGATTTGAATCCAGACTGCATTGTCCTCAGTGTCTCTGAAGGTGACTGTCACATTTTTAAATGCTCTCTGCAGAATTTTCTTTTCTTTTCTTTTTCCTTTCCTTTCCTTTCTTTTTCCTTCCTTCCTTCTTTTTTTTTTTTTTGAGATAGAGTCTCACTATGTCACCCTCAGTAGAGTGCTGTAGCATCACAGCTCACAGCAACCTCAAACCCTTGGGCTCAAGCAGCAATTCTCTTGCCTCGGCTTCCCAAGTAGCTGGGACTCCAGCACCCACCACAATGCCCAGCTATTTTTTTTGTTGTAGTTGTCATTATTGTTTAGCAGGCCCCAGCTGGGTTTGAACCCACCAGCCCCAGTGTATATGGCTGGCACCCTAAACACTGAGCTACGGGCACCGAGACTTTCTGCAGAATTTTCTAAAATGAACTTCTGAATTGTTTCATATCAAAAAGGTCAACATCTTTATCTGATCCTTTACTCATCTGAAAAACATCACAAATTTGACTGGGCACCTGTAGCTCAGTGACAAGGGTGTCAGCACATTTATCAGGGCTGGGGGGTTCTAACCCGGACCAGGACTGCTAAACAACAATGACAAATGCAACAACAACAACAACAAAAAAATACCAGGCGTTGTGGCAGGTGCCTGTAGTCCCAGCCACTTGGGATGCTCGGGCAAGAGAATCGCTTAAGCCTCAGAGTTTGAGGTTGCTGTGATGCCATGGCACTCTGCTGAGGGCAACATAGTGAGACTCTGTCTCCAAAAAAAAAAAAAAAAAAAAAGCCATCACAAATTTTCTGGTGCTAATGAACTTGAGTATAAATGATGTCTAAAAGGGTGGCATCATTTAAACTTGCATGCTCTTCCTCACACAGCAGAACTAAGTGCTGAACAATAGATTCCTTTCTCCCTCAGATATTCATGGTCTGCTGTTGATTTTCTGACAAAATTTCCCAGGCTTTTAGGATTGTTGTCATTTCAGTCAAGGAGCTTTTCAAGAGGGTTTCTTTGGCCTGGCCCACATCTCCAGCTGCCCCAATCCTCAGCCACTGTTCCTATCTCTGTCAGAAACGGGGATGTTTGGAGAGAGGAGTCAGTAGGCCAGGCACAGTGCAGTGGGAGTGGGGTTTGGATCTGAGCAACAATGTATTGAAATGTGTGTATTACTTTGATGCTGCATGCCCAAAGGATGGTATTACAGTGTAGTTGTCACCTTGTTCATTGAGAACAGTTAAGTTTGTTAGAGACTGTAAGCACATGTAGCAGTCTCCATCAGCACATCGTAGTCAAGGGGAAGGTGGGATGAACCGAGAACCACACTAGGGCTAAATGAGGTATAATGTCGACTGAGTGCAGGGACATTAGAATTCATGTCCATATGGGAATGGAATGGAGTCTAGTTGCACAGGTACCATTTTACCTGCAATCTTAGCACAGAGTTTGGTGGTAGCCAAGAGCCAACTCCTGGTGTTTTTGCATTGTAGACAAGCTCAAACCATCATCAAAGAGGTAGCTAGAACTGCCACTGTCCACAGAATCCTTCCAGTGTCCAAATTCAGAGTTACACTGTAGCCAGGCATGGTTACTTAGTTGAAGCCTATACTGTAGTTGAGTTTAGTTACATTGTAGCCAAGTTCAATTACACTGTTCATTTAGTGACATTCTCTGTGGCTGGAGAGAGCTATGCTATTGCCCAAACACATAGTTCTATTGAATCCAAGTACAGCTTTGTCACATCTGCTGAGCTCAGTTACACTGTAGCCAAGTGCAGCTCCCAGAGTTTGCTGTGAGTGGCATCCAGGCTTGCGGCGGAGCAGCCTCCCTGTAGCCCACGCACAGAGGTCTCCTTGTTGCCAAGCACAGAGTCCCCTTGTAGCCAGCACAATGGGGAACATTCCTCTGCCTTTAGAATGAGACCCAGGCCTGGAATGTTCATCTTCCTTCTCCTGCCAGAAGGAACTGTGGACACAGCGTCTCTCTGGGAGATAGGAATGGATGACTTGGAAATTTGGCCTTCCCTGCACAGCCCCATACAGATGACCTAGGGTGGCTGCCAGGGGAAGAAAGGAGGTTCTGGGGAAAGTTCATTTTCTCTGAGGCTGCCCCTACTCTGGCCCAATATCCTTCTGGGACTCTCCTTGCTATTGTTGGGCAGGGGACCAAGTTTGGGCTTGGTCCCTAGGCAGGGAAGGGACCTAAGGGCTTTTTCTGTTTTTTTAATTTTCTAGGGCACCTCAGGCAACCGGGGCCTCCAAGGGGAGAAAGGCGAGAAGGTGAGGGGATTCACTGGTGACAGGGAGCTCCAGTAATGGGACTCTGGTTGTGTTCCTTCCCTGAGGCCCTCATTTCTGATCTCTGTCTTTCCTAATCAGGGAGAGGATGGCTTTCCAGGCTTTAAGGGTGATGTGGGTCTCAAAGGTGATCGGGTAAGATGATCTCCAGATGCAGGGTCATGTGGGTCTTTGGGGCTCAGGGAAGAGAGGGAGGGGTAAGTTTGGGCTAAGATGGGGCTTGGGGGAGCAAGAGGGACAGAGGACTGATATAAAGGACTCTCATTTCTATTCCAGGGGCACCCTGGACCCCCAGGTCCCCGAGGAGAAGATGGCCCTGAGGGGCTAAAAGGGCAGGAGGGGCTGGCCGGTGAAGAGGGTCCCTCAGGCTTAGCTGGGGAGAAGGTGAATGACCTGGACCCTTGCCTCTGCCCTTTGATCTTTTATCTCCAATCTTAGGAGACTGCTATCACCCTTCTTATCTCCTGGAACCCCACAGCTAACCATCAGAGAGCAATTCCATACACATGGCTTATATTTTTATCCCTACAACCACTGCACGCAATAGGCATTTTAACCCCCATTTTGTAAATGAGAAAACTGAGGTTGAATGACCTGCTCAAACTCAGGCAGGAACCATGACTTGAGCCCCATTCCCTGACTCACACCATTTTGCCTCTTTCATCATGCTCCAACCATGCTAATCTTTCCCCTCTCACCTCCAGTTTGCAGTTTCCAACTTCTGTCCTATAATCTCTCTGCAGGGCAAGCTTGGGGTGCCGGGTCTTCCAGGTTATCCAGGACGTCCAGGACCTAAGGTAAGAAGCTACAGGATTAGGTGTAGGTAGGGGCAGTGTTCAAAGACTAACATCTGAGGGTCCAAGCTGTGGTCTGGGGGATGAGCTGTCTTCCTCATAGGTCACTGGAAATTGTAAAATGTGGGCCTTGGCATCAGACAGACTTAGGCTCAAATATTCATCTTTTAATTGACCTTGGGCAAGTCCCTTGAGCCTGTTTTCTTAGCTACAAAAAGGAGATACCAATGATAACAACTTTATGAATTTGATTATAATAATGTTGATGGTGCTGTGATGATAATGATGATAAGACTGTACAATCCTATTTGGTGTGAATCAAAAGCACTTATACAAAAATGTACTTCTATATAAATATACATTTGTTTGCCTTTTTTTTTGAGACAGAGTGCCCGGGCTACAGTGCTGTGGCATCAGCCTAGCTCACAGGAACCTCAGACTCCTGGGTTTGAGTAATCCTCCTGCCTCAGCCTCCCAAGTAGTTGGGACTATAGGCATGTTCCATGATGCCTGGTTAGTTTTTCTATTTTTAGCAGAGGGGGTTCTTGCTCTTGCCCAGTTTGGTCTTGAACTCTTAAGCTCAAACGATCTTCCTGCCTCAGCCTCCCAAAGTGCTAGGATTACAGGCATGAGCCACTGCACCCTGGCTGTTTACCAATGTTTTGATGGATGAAAATACCAGTAAGATTCCTCTTTCTGCCTAAACCACACCCATATTACATCACCAATGATTTCTGTTTATATAAAATAAAGCAGGAACTTAGAGACACTTGGTAAGAAATTTGAGCTCAGAATCCTTCCAGAGTTCAATATTTTCACCCTCTTGAGCTGATACAGTTATCTTGCCTACACCTAGTTTGACAGCATTTTGTTTTAGTGACGTCTCTTAATTTTGAATCTTTTCCATTTAACTTAGTTTTGATAATCTTTCTTTTCCTTTCACATCTCATCACTTCTTGTAAGTTTTTGTTGAGTTTCACATCTCCAATAGCAAATGCAACTGACATAAAATAGGTTTAGGAGACTCGGCGCCTGTGGCTCAAGTGGCTAAGGCACCAGCCACATACACCTGAGGTGGTGGGTTTGAATCCAGCCTGGGCCTAACAAACAACTGATGGCTGCAACAACAACAAAAAATGCCCGGGCATTGTGGTGGGTGCCTGTAGTCCCAGCTACTTGGGAGGCAGAGACAGGAGAATCACTTGAGCCCAGGAGTTGGAGGTTGCTGCAAGCTATGATGCCATGGCACTCTACCCAGGGCATACCCTGCTTGAGGCTCTGTCTCAAAAAAAAAAAATAGGTTTAGGAATAAACTCAAGATGCCATAGCTAAGTATAGAAATCAAGCTATGGGGCCAGAAGTTCATGGGAGTTTGAGAGAGAAGCTTCCTAGTTGAGATGGATCAGCGTGTGTTGGAAATTGGTTAGTGCAATTTACAAGAGTCATGACATATTGGTTAAGTCAAGGTCAGTCACAACCATTATAAACAACAACAGGGTGAGTGCAGGGGCCTGTTCCTGTAATCCCAGTGCTTTGGGAAGTTGAGGCCAGGAGTTCTAGACCAGTCTGGGCAATATAGCCAGATCCAATATCTACACAAAGTAAAATAAAATAAATTAGCTAGGTGTGGTGGTGTGCTTCTATAGTCCCAGCTACTCGGGATATTAAGGCAGGAGGATTACTTGGGCCCAGGAATTTGGGGCTGTAGTGAGCTATGATGATGGTACTATACTCTAGCTAGGTGACAGAGCAAGACCTTATGTCTAAAATTAAAAAAAGAAATAGTTGTATTTTCAGTGTGGTTGGTAAGAAATTGATTCATCAAGAATAATCTAAGATTTTAGCAAGTCCTTGTGTGCCCATTTACAGGACCCTTGAAAAGCATAGGGACCAGGGGACCCCCAGAGGTGAAGGGAAGGGAGAGGGTTTGGAATAGGATTTGGTGCTGGCTGCCTAACACCCTAACACCCTAACACTCTAACCCTAACCCTAACCCTAACCCTGCCAGCACCAAATCCACAGACTTGCTGGGTAACCTGGGCAAGTGTTTTTTCTGATCTGTACTCAGTCTACATAGCAAGAGGTACGAGGGATATATCTCAACTTATGACATCTTCCCCCAGGTGGAGGAAGCATGGACTAAAGTCAGTTAGCTAATATTGGATAAGCATTCACAATGTGCCAGGCAGTGGGGAGAAGACCAGTGAGCTATGTCCTAGTGGGGGAAAGCAGTCGAATGAGTGAGAAAGTGAATGAGGTCATTTCAATAGTCTAGGGGAAAAACAAAACAGAACAACACACAAAAGGAGACTTGAAGGTTGTGGAGGTCAGGATAGCAGTAGAAGGACTTTCCTGAGGAGGTGACACCTGAATGAGATCTAAATGGTGAGGAGTCACTGGGGGAAGTAGGCCAAGGGAGCAGGCAGTGGGAAGGCCCTGTGGCAGGAACATACTGATATGCCCAAGGAACAGTGAAGAGATTAGCATGTTGAAGTGGAGAGGGCAGAGAAGGGGACAGAGGGATGACTTGGAGGAGGCTGTGGCTGGAGGAAACAAAAAAGGATCTGGAATTAGTGGCTTGGAAAGGCCTCAAAAGGTGGGATGAGGGGCCAGCTTTGTCTACCACTCACTTCTCACTCTCATCTCTTGTCTCTAATTCTCTCAATTCAGGGATCTATTGGATTTCCTGGGCCCCTTGGACCAATAGGAGAGAAAGGGAAGCGGGTGAGTTTTGATGCAGCGGGTAAGCGGTTACAGCACGTGTGGTTGTGTGTGACAATGAGCGGACCCTGGTGGCCATGTCTACATCTGGAAGCATGCGTGTTCCTGTGTTCAGTACAGGATACATGTGGGTGATCACATGTGGAGTTACCATGGATGTGCCTGTGAGTCCCAGGAGCATGTATGTTTCATAGGCCTCTCAGTACACCAGGCAGGGTCTGAGTGCTGTAGCCAGCAAGCTGTGCCTTGGTGAACAGGAGCATGTGCATTGTGTGACTGGGTATAAATGTGTGGAAGAAGCATGTACATGTGTATAAAGGAAATTCCAGGCTTATGGCAACCCATGGCCTTCTAGGTCCTTAAGTGCAGCCTTTTGACTGAATCCAAATTTCACAGAACAAATCCTTTTACTGAAAGGGGTACAGCAGTGAAAGATGAAGGCTTTCTCACCTTCTCTGGTGTTTAAAAAAAGAAAGCTGCAGGTTCCCCACCCCTGCTGGATGTGTACACTGCCATGCATGGGTTGTATTTGTATTGCTGTGTGTGTGTTGCAACAGTGCAAACAGACACTGCGTATAGGCACAAAGTGTATGTAAAGTGCTGTGCTCATCAGGCCTGTGTCTTCAGATAGATCTAGGCATGCATGTGTTTTCAGTGGGTGCACATGCGTGCAAGGATGTATTGCACAATGAGTTCTGTGTACCCTGAGTGTGGATTGCCAAACGCCTTGAGGGCATGCAGCCAGGTGTGCATACTGCACAGTGGTGCTAAATGTGTCTGTGTGGACACATGTGCTTGTGTGTTTCAACACTGTGGGTGCAATCGTATGTGTCATCGGATATCTGGGATCTTTGCATGTGTGTGAGTATAAACTGTATTTGTGTGTATGTGTATGAATGAAAGGTTGTGAATAAATGTGTGGCAGACATCTTTCAGGGCCTGTGGCTGAGTACATTTTTGTGCTTGTGCCATGCCTTTGCACCCTCACGCTTTTCTGTTTACCCTTATCCAATTTATTTTCTAGGGGAAGATGGGACAGCCAGGACTGGAAGGAGAGCGAGGACCACCAGTAAGAAAATAAGGAGTGCCCCCCACCCTGCTGCACCATATGGGGAAGGGATGGGAAGGAGAGGTGGTGGAGAGGTTGTGGGTAGACAAGGAAAGGGTTTGGGTGTCCCTAATGGGTCTGGAGGAGGAGTCACAGCAGAGGGGAACCTGAAGGGTTTGGTCTCATCTCCCAGGCTCTCTCACCCTCTCACATCTCATCTTTGCCTTTTTTTCTGTTCAGGGCTCCCGTGGAGAGAGGGGACAACCAGGTGCCACAGGGCAACCGGGCCCCAAGGTATGGGATGGGTGGGCAGTCATGGCCCTCTCATGCCTCAGGCCCAGCCATTCCCTCTTGATCCTTCCTAGTTGAGTTTATTCTGGGGCCTGAGTCTCTTTCACTCTGTCCTAGGGTAATGTGGGGCAGGAGGGGGCCCCTGGCATCCCTGGAGAAAAGGTGAGTGTGAGTGCGAGAGTGCATGTGTGTGTGTGTATGTGTGTGGGTGTGAGAGAGCCAGCGTGAGAGAGATTCTGGTGGAGAATAAGTCTAAGAGGTGGAGAGACATAATAATGTGGTAGAAAGAGCACAGTCTCTGAAGTCAAAGAGTCCTGGGTTCAAGTTTCAACTCTGCCTGCTATGTGATCTTGGGCAAATCTCTTAACCTCTGTGCCTTAGCTTTTTGCTCTGTAAAATGGGAATAAGCTCAGTCCCCACCCCAGTGGGCTGCAGTAGAGAATGAAATGACTTTGCTGTATGAAGAGTGCCCTGCCCCATGCTTGGCATACAGTAAGTGCTCATTATGTGCTAGCTCTTGTCATTGTTTGGGGCTCAGGAAGAGGACAGGTAGGAGGGCTGAGATAATGACTTCTAATTTCATTTCAGGGCCTCCTTGGTCTGCAAGGCCCTCCAGGATTCCCTGGGCCAAAGGGCCCCCCTGTGAGTAAGGTCACCTTGATGGAGACTGAGGTGGGAGGAGGGTCTGGGGAGAAAGGAAGCTCGAACTGTACCCCAACTCTTGTTCCCCAGGGTCCCCAGGGAAAAGATGGGAGATCAGGGCATCCTGGACAGAGAGGAGAACTGGTGAGTGACCCCTGACCTCATCAAACCCTCACTTTCTTCTCTCTATGTGACACCCTCCCCCCATTTTATTTTTTCTCCTTAGGGTTTCCAAGGTCAGACAGGCCCACCTGGACCAGCTGGCATCCTGGGTCCTCAGGTCAGAGTGGGCGCCACAATTATCCCCCATTTTGAACTAGTTTCAGGGTATTTGGGAAGGGGAGGCTGGATCTCTGACAGATTTCCTTAGGCTATCCCCATTCAAGATCACTATTCTTCCTCTCCAGGGAAAGACAGGAGAAGTGGGGCCCCTGGGTGAAAGGGGACCTCCAGGACCCCCTGGACCTCCTGGTGAACAAGGTCTTCCAGGCCTGGAAGGCAGAGAAGGGGCTAAGGTGAGACCCCACCCCATAGGAGATTATGGTTGAGTGGCCCTCATACCATCTCAGGGCTCAGAAGCAGCCCCATGGGGTGGGGGACCCAAAGTTGCACATAATAAGGGAAGACAACCCCTTTTTAGAGCCTGACTTTCCTTCTCCACAGGGGGAACTGGGCCCACCAGGACCCCTTGGAAACGAAGGGCCAGCTGGACCCAGGGGCTTCCCTGGCCCTCAGGGACACCCTGGGGATCTGGTGAGTATCCTTTGGAGTCCCTCCTGCACGAGCCTGGCTGGGCTATGAAGCAGAGAAGGAAAGGGTGACATTAACGTGATATCTTGGAGTAGCAGCTGTAGGTCCCTATAGGAAACAGATTTCTGAAGCTTGGTGCCCAGTCGCAGGAAAGGGGTGGAGATCATGAGCCCCCCAGAGGAAGACAAGGTTTGGGTGTTCCCCTCAGCTCTCTTTTTTTGAGAGAGAGAGTCTTATGTCACCTTCACTACAGTGCTGAGGCATCACAGCTCATAGCAAACTCAAACTTTTGGGCTTAAGTGATTCTCTTGCCTCAGCCTACCACAATGCTCTGATATTTTTGGTTGCAGTTGTCATTGTTATTTAGCAGGCCCAGGCCGGGCTCAACCCTGTCAGTCTTGGTATAAGTGGCCGGTGCTCTACTCACTGAGCTATGGGCAACAAGCCTCCCCTTGTCTCTCTCTCTTTTTTTTCTTAGAGACAGTGTTTTACTTTATTGCCCTTGGTAGAGTGCCATGGCATAACAGCTCACAGCAACCTCCAGTCCTTGGGCTTAGATGATTCTTTTGCCTTAGCCTTCTGAGTAGCTGGGACCATAGGCGCCCACCACAATGTCCGGCTATTTTTTGTTGCAGTTTGACTATGGCCAGGTTTGAACCCGCCACCCTTGGCATATGGGGCCAGTGCCCTACTCACTGAGCCACAGGTGCTTCCTGCTCCTCAGGTCTCTTGACAGTGAACTGTCTTCTCCTACAGGGACCTCCTGGTTTGAAGGGTGACAAAGGCCCCCTGGGGCCCACTGGGGCCAATGTAAGTGCAACCTCATCTGGGTGGAGGGCAGGGCATGAGGTGGCCTCAGGGTGTCTTGGAAGCTTAGCATTGCTATGATGACACCTGTCTTGGGAGTTAAACAGGCCTCAGTCACACCTAGCTTTGCCAATCACTGTCTAGGCAGTTGTATTACTTGGTGAGACTCAGTTTCCTTGTCGGTAAAAAAGCCTCATTTCCCACTAATTGCCCTCCCTCTACCCATCCTCCCCCCAGCTATATCATATCTTTAAAATCTTATTTTCCTAACAGCTATCTACTAACATACAATTTGTTAAAAGTAGAAAAAAATTACCACTTTTGGAAACTGTCTTAGGGTACCAGGAGTTCCTCTCAACTGAGCTGTGCTTCTGGGTAGCAGAAATGGCCTGGATAGAAAAATTAGCAAGATTGATGCATTCCAGAATCTACAGATACTTCCAAGGGACTATAATTACACCTCTCAATATACAGAAAAGAGGTTGACAGAGATGGTGAGGGTCAAATCCTCAAGCAGAGAAAGAAGCTGGTAAATTATCTATAGACACCAGTGCAGGAGTATAGCATCAGCTTTCTGAGGAACCCCTGACTTTACTAGCATCATTTCCCTTTGGTCCCCAAGCCTTTCCAGCGCAAGGTTGAGCAGAGCTCTCTTCTCTGCCAGCCTCTGCGTGTAGGGCTGCTTTGGGAGCTTGGGCCACCACAATGTTAATAGCCTACACATGTGAGAAATCATTGTGTACATCTTCTAATTTGTGTTATCTTATGATACTCTTCTGTCTTTTGGTAAATATTAGACATTTTTATTTTTCACAAAATTATTTTACAGAGAATCTAAAGCTTATTAGCATGGAACTGTGTACTGTTTAACTAATATTTTATTTTGAGACAGAGTCTCACTTTGTCACCCTCAGTAGAGTTCTGTGGCGTCATAGCTCACAGCAACCTCCAACTCTTGAGCTTAGGCAATTCTCTTGCCTCAGCCTCCAGAGTAGCTGGGACTACAGGCGCCCACCACAACGCCCAGCTAATTTTTGTTGCAGTTGTCACTGCTGTTTTCGCTGGCTAGGGTCGGGTTTGAACCCGCCACCCTCAGTAAATGGGTCGGGTGCCTTACCCACTGAGCCACAGACGCTGCCCTAACTAACATTTTAAATATCTATACTGAATCACTTTTCATTCTCAATTTTATTGGTTGGTTGTCCTACCTTTGCCTTCCTTAGATATGTGTAGTATGTTCCCTTACTCCATTTACTTAAATTTGTTTTAATATGTTTTAGTAGGTTTTATTTATTTATTATTTATTTATTTTTTTATTGAGACAGAGCCTCAAGCTGTCACCCTGGATAGAGTACTATGGCATCACAGCTCACAGCAACCTCCAATTCCTGGGCTCAAGCGAGTCTCCTGCCTCCACCTCCCAAGTAGCTGGGACTACAGGCGCCGTTT
>CAUYON010127281.1:0-16818 GCA_963573935.1 Arctocebus calabarensis | reverse complement strand
CGAGTCTCCTGCCTCTGCCTCCCAGGTAGCTGGGACCACAGGTGCCCGCCACAACGCCCGGCCGTTTTTTGGTTGCAGCTGTCATTGCTGTTTAGCAGGCCTGGGCTGGATGTGAACCCGCCAGCTCAGGTGTACGTGGTTGGCGCCTTAGCCCGCTGAGCCTCAGGTGCCGAGCCGGTGACTTAGCTTTTTAAAAGGTTTTTATGAGTGCTTCTGTTTAAAACTTCAGGTTTGACTGGTTGGAGAAACTAAACTTGGCTTCAGCACTGCTGAATGGTGAAAGTGAAAAGAAGTTCTTCCTTTATTTCCTTTTTAGCCTTTTTCTTTTCCTTCCTTTTTAAAAAAAAAATGCTATTTAAATCTAGTTTGGGTAAAGTTGACCTCTTGGGAGTTGGAGGAAAAAACTGAAATAAAATATTTTTCTTCTCTTATGAGTATTTTGCTAATTTGCCCTAAGTGACTGAATTAGCCTAAATGCTAAGGGAAATGCTAAGTTTTAGCAAATGAAGTTGAACTTAACTTGTATTTTTTTGTTTGTACTGTATATGTGGTAAAATTAGATAATAAAGGTTTAAAGAAATTCTAACTGATAAATTCACCCTGTTTCACCTTCTTAAACCTAAGAAGCATAATTTACCTAAATTATGCAAAATGCTAATTAAAGGATTTAATTTGCTAATCATCTCAGTTTGATTAGAGGCAGCTGCTGATTATCAGCACAATTCTAAATGGACCTTTCCAAGATGGCTTTCATTATTTAAAATCAACTTGTCAAACTAATTAAGACATAAACTTAAGGAATAACAAATACCAGTAGTTGTCTATATACTTTCCATGTAATGCAGGGCAAGGCAATTCACAAATGCCTGCACAATGCTGTCATGGATTTCGGTTGAACTTTGTTTGACTTTTTACTGAGTTCATTAGTTTCTCTAGTCATACCTTTGTTGGTCCTCTGAGTCTCTGACTTTTTTCCTGGCTCCTTTTCTTTCCTGCTGAATCAGCACAAGGGAGCGGAGACAGTCTTGTGCATGTGCACTCACATGTGCTTAGAAATGGGCAGAATTTATCACAGACGGGTATGCCAGGCTCCCTTGTAGGTGACCCACTTCCTTATGAATCTAAGAGATGTGGTAGGAAATAGACAACAGGTTTTGATCCGTATTAATGCCAGGAAGCAGGGGGAATATCTTAATTTAGCAAGGCTTGTATTTGTGCACCCAGTCTCAGTATTCTTACTACATAGACTGGTCAAATGTCTGTGGTTGATGTAGTGTTAAGACTAGAGAAGTCAAGGCAGAAATTGCATTACTCTTAATCCAAGTCAGATGCAAATAGTCTAGTAACAAATGCTTAGGGTTTTGCTTTTGCAATCTGAGGTATAGGCATACTTGCATGAATCCTGCCTTGACCGGCACCAAGATCAAGGGTAGTAGGATCAACAGGCATGCTGCTGAGTCCGAATATACCAGAGAGGTCATATAGTTTGTGGGTGTAGAGCTCAGGCCCTGTTGCTGTAATACCTGGGGTTGTTTTTGCAATACCTAGTTGTTTTTCCATTCTGATTTGGTTCCCTAGTCTACAAAATAGAGAATGTACTACCTCATAAGGTGGGGAGACTTTGGAAGTTAGTACATTTTGTTAAGAACTTAGAACAGTGCATACAATAAATGATAAATACTATTATTGCTTGTTACCATTCCAGCTTTTGCATATGTTAGTGTATATGGAGAACATTAGATTCCATCCCACAATACCCCCTTGAGTCATTTAAATGTGCTACAAATATATGTGTAATAGAAAGAAATTATAGGCTAAAGTTGTATAAGGTAATAGAATTTGAAATATTATGTATTCTGGTTATTAAACCTTTGTCAGAGATATAATCTGCAAATATCTTCTCCCATTCTGTGGGCTGTCTACTTGCTTCACTAACTGTGTTCTTGGCTGTGCAGAAGCTTTTTAGTTTGAACAGATCCCAGTAGTGTATTTTTGATGCTGTTTCAATGCCCGGGGAGTCCTCCTCATAAAATTGTCGCCCAGGCTGATTCCTTCAAGAGTTTTCCCTGCATTTTCTTCTAGTATTTTTATAGTTTCATGTCTTAAGTTTAAATCTTTAATACAGTGAGAGTCTATCTTAGTTAATGGTGAAAGGTGCGGGTCCAGTTTCAGTCTTCTACAGGTTGCCAGCCAGTTCACTCAGCATCATTTGTTAAATAGGTAATCTTTTCCCCATTGAATGTTTTTAATTGACTTGTCAAAGATCAAATAACGGTAAGTACTTGGGTTCATCTCTTGGTTCTCCATTCTGTTCCATACATCTACCTCTTTGTTTTTGTGCCAGTACCATGTTGTTTTGATCATTATCAATTTATAGTATAGTCTGAGGTCTGATAACGTGATTCTGCGTGCTTTGTTTTTATTTCTGAGTAATGTCTTGGCTATTCGAGGTTTTTTCTGATTCCATATATGATGTATTATTTTCTCAAGATCTTTGAAATATGACAATGGAGCTTTAATAGGTATTATATTAAAATTGTATATCACTTTGGATATTATAGATATTTTGACAATGTTGACTCTTCCCAGCCATGAGCATGATATGTTTTTCCATTTGTTAACATCTTCAGCTATTTCTTTTCTTAGACTTTCATAGTTCTCTTTATGGAGATCTTTCACATCCTTTGTCAGGTAAACTCCCAAATATTTTATCTTCTTTGGCACTACTGTGAACGGAATAGAGTCCTTGACTGTTTTTTCAGCCTGGCTATTGTTGCTGTATATAAAGGCTACAGATTTATGAATGTTGATTTTGTAACCTGAGACACTGCTGTATTCCTTAATCACTTCTAAGAGTTTTGTAGTAGAATCCCTGGTATTTTCCAGATATATAATCATATCATCTGCAAAGAGTGAAAGTTTGATCTCTTCTGACCCTATATGGATACCTCTGATCGCCTTTTCTTCCCTAATTACAATGGCTAAAACTTCCATTACAATGTTAAAAAGCAGTGGAAACAATGGGAAACCTTGCCTCGTTCCTGATCTGAGTAGAAATGAGAGGTAGATATATGGAACAGAATGGAGAACCAAGAGATGAACCCAGCTACTTACTGTTATTTGTTCTTTGACAAGCCAATTAAAAACATTCAGTGGGGAAAAGATTCCCTATTTAACAAATGGTGCTGGGTGAACTGGCTAGTGACCTGTAGAAGATTGAAACTGGACCCACACCTTTCACTATTAACTAAGATAGACTCTCACTGGATTAAAGATTTAAACTTAAGACATGAAACTATAAAAATACTAGAAGAAAATGCAGGGAAAACTCTTGAAGGAATCAGCCTGGGTGACTATTTTATGAGGAAGACCCCCTGGGCAATTGAAGCAGCATCAAAAATACACTACTGGGATCTGTTCAAACTAAAAAGCCTCTGCACAGCCAAGAACACAGTTAGTAAGGCAAGTAGACAGCCCTTAGAATGGGAGAAAATATTTGCAGGTTATTTCTCTGACAAAGGTTTAATAACCAGAATATATAGAGAACTCAAACTTATTAGTAAGAAAAGAACAAGTGATCCCTTCTCAGGATTGGCAAGGGACCTGAAGAGAAACCTCTTTGAAGAAGACAGGCACACAGCCTACAGACACATGAAAAAATGCTCATCATCTTTAATCATCAGAGAAATGCAAATCAAAACTAGTTTGAGATATCATCTAACTCCAGTAAGATTAGCCCACATCACAAAATCCCAAAACCAGAGTTGTTGGCATGGATTTGGAGAAAAGGGAACACTTTTACACTGCTGGTGGGAATGCAAACTAATACGTATGGTCCTTTTGGAAAGATGTTTGGAGAATAATTAGAGATCTAAAAATAGATCTGCCATTCGATTCTATAATTCCTCTACTAGGTAGAGGAATGTGGTTCCAGAAGACCAAAAACCACATTATAACAAAGATATCTGTATCAGAATGTTTAGCCCAATTATAGCCCAATTCATAATTGCTTAGTCATGGAAAAACCCCAAGTGCCCATCGGCCCATGGATGGATTAACAAATTGTATATGTACACCATGGAATATTATGCAGCCTTAAAGAAAGATGGAGACTTTACCTCTTTCATGTTTACATGGATGGAGCTGGAAAACATCCTTCTTAGCAAAATATCTCAAGAATGGAAGAAAAAGTATCCAATCTACTCATCCCTACTATGAAACTAATTTATAGCTTTCATGTGAAAGCTGTACTCCAATTACAGCACAAGAATATGGGGAAAGAGGCAAGGGAGGAGAGGGGAAGGGAGAGAATGGGTGGAGGGAGGGTAATTGGTGGGTCCACACCTATGGTGCATCTTAGAAGAGTACAGGTGAAACTTACTAAATGTAGACTATAAATGTCTGAACACAATAAGTAAGAAGACGCCATGAAAGCTATGTTAACCAGTTTGATGAAAATATTTCAAATTGTATATAAAACCAGCACATTGTATCCCATGATTGCATTAATGTACACAGCTATGATTTAATAAAAAAGAAAAATTTGAAATACTAGAGTCTTATTAAAACAAATAAGCACAGATTTGAGTCTGAATATTGTTTCATTTCACGTAACAGGAAGATGGGTTGGGGATATTATAAATTATTGCTAAACTGACAACTGGATGATTTGAAGGGCTTGATCATGAGCACATTTTACACTTGAATTCTAAGGACAAAAGGGGAGGTTCTTTTAAATTTAGTTATTTTCTATTTTCCAGCTCCTAGAAGGTTAAAACAAGTTACTATGTAGCAGGATAAGGGGGATTAGAGTGCTATTGAATCCTGGCTAAAATTAACAGTCAAGGCTTCAGTTTTGTGTCTAAATGTCTGTAGAATCTATCCCCCTTCTTTCTGTCTCACTGTTACTATTCTAGCTTGGATTGCTTACTCAGTCCATTCTTCACCTTGAAGCAAGAGTGATAATAAAAAATATAGATATGATTATAGACATCAAGACTGCAGCCCCTCTCCAACCCTTTAGTAATTTCCTGTTAGTATAATATTAATGTGTAAAATTCTTTTTTTTTTTTCATTAAGTTGTAGGAATTTATTTTAAATAACTTACAGTTGATTAAAAGGGAATTCATGATAAAAATAGAAGATACTTGAGGAAAGATGTGGGAAATCGACTCTGCACACAGCTAAACTAACAATGCCTCTAAAACTAATGATTATAGCAAAAAAATGTCTTCACATTAAAATTCTGCTTTTTATTTTTTTTCCATTTTTTTACACAATTACAAAAGAAAAAAAAGAGCCCTAAAATCTTGATTATTTTTCCTTTTTTTTTTTTTTTTTGGACCAAATACTCATTTTCCTCTAAATTTACTGAGCTGTGGAACTTTTTATACACTAAAATCTTTCAGTTGAAAGACTGGAGTTTAAAAAGAAAAAGATGGATGTCTTAAGGGTACAGAGAATGCTCAGAACAAAGGATGATGGGAAAATGGTTTCAGTCACTGATTATTTCATTAGACTCACTCTTCCTTAGACTCACTCGCCCTTTGTCCCTCCCCAACCCCAATCTACACGATCTTTAAGATCAAGAAAAAGGTTTAAATATTTTATAATAATTAAAAAGAAATAAAAATTCAATGTGTAAAATTCTTAACAATCTCTTAACCACTATTTCCATAAACTCTAAGGACCAGCCACATGAACAGCTGTTAGTTTTGAAAAATGTTTTGCTCCCTTGACCTTGAAGATTTCATCCTCCATTTCACATAATTCTGACTCCTCCACCCTGTCTCAGCTTAGACAGATTTTCTTTCAGGGGGCACTTCCCAAGTCTGGCTTATAAACCGTCCTCTGTGTTCTTAAGCACTCTGTTAATCTTCTCAACACTTGCATTTGAGTGAGCGTCATCACCGGCCTTTCGTTCTCCTGAGAGCAAAGGATGCGGAGTGCTAGTTCACTACCTAACACAAAGTTCAGCCCATACATGTAGCTTGAATGAAGGACGAATAAATAAAAGAATTAGCCACCTAAAGATGTTTTCCACAAGATACATTTATCTTAGCTCTCTAGAAACGTTTTGGTCTTTTGAATGTGTACTATATATAATTTATTTATCATTGTTTGGGATTCATTGAGGGGACAAAGAATTAGGTTGCACTGATTGTGGTTGTTAGGTAAAGTCTCTTGAATTGTGTCCTGCCCCCAAGAGGTGTGCCACAAGTCGTGACCCCCATGTCTGTTATTCCTCCCCTCTCTCTTGCTGATTCCCCTACCCCCCACTTGTATTAGATCATCTACTGCCTTCATATCAAAGTGCAGTACATTGGGTTTTGTTTCTCCATTCTTTTAATGCTTTACTATGTGTTCCCCCTCCATCCAGGTTAATGCAAAAGATGTAAAGTCTCCATCTTTTTTAATGGCTGAATAGTATTCCTTCACATACGTATACCACAGCTTGTTAATCCATTCCTGGTTTGGTGGGCATTTAGGTAAATTGAGTTGTGATAAACAGTTTAGTGTAAATGTCCCTATCATAAAAGAATTTTTTTTCTTCTGGGTAGATGCCTAGTAATGGGATTGCAGGATCAAATGGGAGGTCTAAATTGAGTTCCTTGAGGACTTAGTAGTTTTTTCTGTGTGTCTTAGTTTGTGCTAACGGCCATATAAAATGGATGGATCAAGCAATAATGTGGGATTAACCAACTGGGTTTACAGATGCAAGATTTGAATCACTTTTTACTAATTGTATACTTAGGGAAGTCAGATTGATCTTGTATTAAAGTTTATTAGGTAGTCTCTGAGTGGGAAAGTAAAATTCTTGATTCAGTAGGTATTGGAAAAATGTAAAAAACAGAAAAATCTGCAGATTGATCAGATTTTAAGATTTGGTGTGTGCTATCTCTTTAAAGTTCAGAAGACTTATAGAAGGTTGCCATTAATTTGTGCTGGGTTTCAAAACAGAAGGAATGTTTCTGTTTAACACCTAGCACAGCTGCCAGAGTAGATTGTCTAGAACTTGCAAAGTAGGTTTTTCAATTTTATCTCATCTTGTAGCTTAAACATGGGGTTAAGAGTTTCTCAATGTGATTGAAGTAAATGTAGCTAAAATTGCATATTGCTTTTGAACTGTTAAGAGTGAAAAATAATTTCTATTCCTAAAGAATGAGTATCTGATATTTCATATTCTGTATTGGTGGTATAGTGAAAATAAATTAATAACCTAGTAGCCAAGTATTTTATAGATAATGAGGATATTTAGGAGAGAGAGTATATATGCTTACAGTTGATATGTATTTTGCCTTCCAGGAGATCACCTTAGCTAGTATAATGGTTTAAATATAGCTATGAATTATTTGATACTTTTTCATTGAGAGGTAGGGTCTATGTCACTTCCCTTTGAATCTGAGTGGGTTTAAAAAAAATTATGGTTAAATAAATATAACATAGTATTTCCTATTTTAACCATTTTTATTGTACAGCTCTGTGGCATTAAGTACATTCACATGGCTGTAGAACCAGCACCACTGTCCATCTCCAGAACTTTTTAATCTTCTCTAACCAAAATGTAGTGCTCATTAAACAGTAATTCCTCATTCTCTATTCCTCCTACCCTTGAGTGGTTTTGACATATAGAATGTGGAGGAAGAGACACCCTACCTATGTCTGGGGGCAGACTTAACCTGGCACCTTCCACTGCTTGTCTCTGGAATGCTGTCTTTAACCCTGCTGAGACAGACTTGCTGGAGACGTCTGTTCTGAAACTTGATGTAAACCAGCACTGCCATGTCCTGTTGTCAGCCCCAGTTGAGTCCAGCCTTATAGGCATCCCCATCACGGTGCTCTACATGTCAGGGGAGGCCGCTTGGACCCTTCAGATCAGTCTTTTTACTAGTTCAGTACCCTTAGTGATCTCATTTGATGTCTCATGAAATAGATGAATTGCTAGCTGCAATTCAGCACCCTTTCTAAATACCTGCTTGGCCATCAACATTGGGAGCTAATAATAAGTAATAAAATGGCTGTCGTTTAAAGCTGCTAAGTTTTGGGGTGTTTCGTTGTGCAGTAATAGATAATTGGAACCAGTAGTTAAGCTAGAGCTTCTGGCTCTTTGAATTTGAATAGAGTTGAAAAGAACAGACAGTGTACCTCAAATACCCCCCAAAACTGTACGGTGATTTGGAACAACTTTATGAAATGTAATGGATGATGATATAACTCAGGAATGGTGTAAATAGTATGGAAAATGCAATTCTCATAATTAGATAAGTGGAGAAGCTAACTCTGGGGGAGCTCATATTACTTAGAAGGACAGAAATGGAAACATTGTTGATAATGCTTTCACCTTTTAGAAATTTGATCTGGTGAGTCTGCTTTAAAAGAGCTAGTGAGGGCAGCGCCTATGGCTCATCGAGTAGGGCGCTGGCCCCACATACCGAAGGTGGCGGGTTTAAACCCAGCCTTGGCCGAACTGCAAAACAGAAAAATAGCTGGGCGTTGTGGCAGGCGCCAGTAGTCCCAGCTTCTTGGGAGGCTGAGGCAAGAGAATCGCCTAAGCCCAGGAGTTGGAGGTTGCTGTGAGCTGTGTGACACCACGGCACTCCACCGAGGGGTGAGAAAGTGAGACTCTGTCTCTACAAAAAAAAAAAAAAAAAGAGCTAGTGTGATGTTTATGGCTTTTTCATTTTGAAGAAGAGATTTGCAAGAGTCAGAGTCTTTGGGGTCTTCTTTTTTTTTTTTTTTTTTTGAGACAGAGTTTCATTATGTTGCCCTCATTAGAGTGCGGTGGCATCACAGCTCACAGCAACCTCAAACTCTTCAGCTTAAGCGATTCTCTTGCCTCAGTTTCCAAAGTAGCTGGGACTATAGGCACCCACCACAATGCCTGGCTATTTTTTTGTTATAGTTGTCATTGTTGTTTAGCTGGCTCAAACAAAGAGAAAATTCTCTTTTAAGTTTTTCGAGGCTGCTCTTATTTATTTCTACAAAATAGAAATAGTAATTTTGCTCCCCTTTTTGGTACTCAAAACAGTAACAAGGAAAGTATAGATTAGAACAAGTGACTGATATTTTGAGTAAGAGATCAATGTCGAGGTTATTACAAGGAACAATGGAGCAATGGTCATTACAGAGAAAAATGGAACTTCTCTTTGATAATTTTGGGGACGTGGAATGAAAATGGCCGCTTTTTGGTGGAGGTAGAAGGACATGGTTTAGAAGAAAAGACATTTATTACCATGTGAATAAAATACACATATAGAACATTGTGACTGATACTGGGAGGTTCACATTAATGTTCTAGACTCAAGGCTGATATGAGCTCTTATTTCATATTTCTGATGCATAAGAGTAGAAGGAAGCCTGTGGGTTGATGGGACACAGAAGAGTATATTGGGCAGTGTGGGTAGGGTTGTACTTGTGCACTGGGTGTCCCTGGTGAAGACACCAACCCTTCTGAGTGGCAGCTTCTCCCTCTATTTGAACCCGTATCTTAAGTGCACTTGAACCTTGTTAACTGTAAGTGGGGATATACCTCTAACTTGGGATAAGGGTAGAACCAAGGGGAAGAAGTTACTGGTGGACTTTGAAGTAAAATAAATGTATAAGTAGCTGCCTCCTCTTCCCTTTTTTTTTTTTTTTGAGACAGAGTCTCACTCTGTCACCTTGGGTAGAGTGCCATGGCATCCTAGCTGACAGTGACCTCAAACTCTTGGGCTTTAGCAATCCTCTTGCCTTAGCCTCCCAAGTAGCTAGGACTACTGGCACCTGCCACATTGCCTGGTAGTTTTTTTTTTTTTCTAGTAGAGATGGGGGTCTCACTGTTGCTCAGGCTGGTATGGAACCCCTGAGTTCAGGCAATCCACCTGACTCAGCTTCCCTGAGTGCTAGCATTGTCGGTATGAGCCACCAAGCCTGGCCCACCTTCTCTTCCTTGATGTAGAAGACACGGATGAGATGAGGAAACAATAGTTTCTAAGTCCCTTCAAAGTCCAGGAGTGGCTTGGAAGAGCTGTAATCTATCAGCCTCTTTCCCACCAAGGCTTCCAAAGTTAATATGCAGTTTACAATGTGTGCTTGCTATGCAAATGTATCTTTAAGGTAAGTCTCCTAGCAGAATCCACTCTTAAGTGCATCCTGCATAGAAATTCTGGAACCACTATTGTTCTTTATATTCCTTTATAGCTAATACTCGATATATGCTTTCTATGCATCTTGCATTGTGTTTGCATGTTAACATGTTCAAAGTTGGGGAGGGTAGGAAAAGACTGTTTTTAGGAAACAGATAGCAAAGAAAAAAAATCTGCTGCCAGAACATTTAATATGGTTGTTAAACATTATGAAAAAGAAAAGATTCTGGGCTAGCTTACAGTGGGAAGGCAACATTGAGCTGACAGCTTTTGAAAAGCATCTTAAAAGATAAGAAGGCAGAAAGGTAGCAGAGATATTCTGATAGTTGAACTATTATGTGCCAACTGTAACCTCAAATGCCTGAATAACTTCCTGAGGAATAAAATATTGAATTGGGTCAACAAACAGGATAACTTTGTCAAAGACATAAAGCTGACTTTTAATATTTTCACATATATATATATATATATATGAGTAGCTGTTAGAATGAACATTTCCTTTCCCTTTACCCCAGGCACAGAAAATAGCTGGTATTCTCCATCCACTTGATTTTGAAATGTATGATGAAAATATAAATTTAATAACATTTGACTTATTAAAACTTAATTGCCAAAGATTTGACTTGGCCTATAGGAGAAAATTGTAACAAATTAATTTATTTTTCTCACCTTATTTTTCCTTTTTTAAAAAATTTAATTCCTCACATGCTTGAATAAACATGGCTGCACCAATGGTCCATGTTGAACTGAAGTATCTACCTTTCCTCCCCAGCTAAGGAAAACCATATATATTTTTGGGGGGCTTAAGCAATTCTCTTGCCTCAGCCTCCCAAGTAGCTGGGACTACAGGTACCTGCCACAATGCCCGGCTATTTTTTTGTTGCATTTGTAATTGTTGAATAGCTGGCCTGGCTGGGTTCGAACCTGGCAGGCTTGGTTTATGTGGCTGGCACCATAACCACTGTGCTATGAGTGCCAAGCCAGAAAGTCATATTTTTGTAATATACTACTGTTTGTGTCTTTGGAAGACTGTAGTTATTGTCATATCTTCAGTGAATCAGAGTTTTGCTGCCTGTTGTCTTCTGATGATCTTGATAATATCCAAGATGCGATAGAGCAGTGTTTTTCGACCTTTTTTAATCTCATGGTGTACTTGAACCCATAGTTAAAATTCTGCAGCATACTTAAATTATGTTGATCAGAAGAAAGAGTAAAAAAAGAATGTACTTACTGTGCTTTGAACTTCTTTCAAATATAATTTAATCAATGACCTTTTAAAAATTTTCATGGCATACGAGTTGAAAATCACTGCTATAGAGTTTAAAAACTTAGGACCAAGTTAAGTTGAACAGTTTTCTATTGGGCTAAATTGTAAAAATGGGAAAGGAAAGTTACTTTTTCTTTCTTACTTTTTTTCTTTTTTTGGAAAACATTTGCCAGTTGGAGCCTCAAAGAAGATTGTGTTTTGGAGGTCTTTAATTGTGCACCAAAAGGTTATTGCAGAAGACAACATAAGGGAGATGTCATAAAGAAGAAAATCTGAAGCTCAGTCGCAGAAAGCTGTGTGAAGAAATAGGCATTCTGCCAATTAACTGGGTGCTTGAAATAAATAGTTCGGAATTAAAGAAACAGTTACAGATTTCAAAGACTTGAACTTGGTTCATAGGGAAACTGGGGTGGCAGTGGTAAGCCCAAACTTCAGGTTACTTTAGTTCTGAAGCAGATTTTCCCTTCATTAAAGTTTTGCTTCAAAATATTTACTGATTATAAGGTTTAATGATTAATATTGGAGGGAAATCTCATATTTTATATTAAACCTTTGTAATCAAGTTCCAGTACATTTGAAAAATGGATTATGATCATAGGAGTTTGGTCTTGAACTATTGAGTGTTTTGGCAGTTAGTAAATATTTCTTAAACTGAACAAGTATGGATGTGAATGTGTAGTAGGGAGCTCCAACAAGGCCTTTAAATGCTCCATCACCCTTGGGTCTTCTTGTTTTCTGAAGAACTATGACACAATTGTATAAGTAACCAATTAGTCTTAAAAGTACTGTATGTTTACAAGTATAAAGGAGATACACAGGAAAACATTGAATGTTTATCTTTCCAAAAATGTTCAGGTGTCCTCATGTTGCTTTTGTTTGAAGTGAAGTTTTTTCTTAACATTTTATATGTCTTCTTTTGTTTGGGCAAAAGGTGTTGAAAATATTTTTTCACCTAAACAAAAAATAAGAAAAGAGGTTGCATTCTTTATTGGAAGACAAATTTCCTGGATATAGAATTCTAGGTTGGCAGGCACTTTGTCTTAGCACATTACGGTCTATCATTCTGTTGTCTTCTTCACCCTTGTTGTGGAGAAGTCAGCTGTGTAGTCGCGCTGTATCTCCTTTGAAGGTAAGTTAGGCATCCTGCGCTTAGTGTCCTTTTAAGATATTCTATTTGATTCATTTCTCTTTGATTTCACAATTCTCAGTTTGTCTAGCAGGAGAATTCTTTTTACTTATCCTGCTTGGGTTTTCATTAGGCTTTTTGACTTTGTAGAGTGATGTTTTGTATTCATTTTGGAAAATTCTCAGCCATTTTTTCTTTTAAACTTCCTTCCCGTGTTCTTATTTTTCTCTCTGGGACTCCAGTCAGCTGTCTTGTAGACCACCTGAGTCTTTCACATCTCATTCTCAGGTCTGTGTTTCCTTCTTCTGGGGTGTTTTTTTCTTGCTGAATTACAGATTATATCTCCTGAACTATTTCTCAGCTCGTTATTTCCTCTATTCTTTTTTGTCTGTTCTATGCCCATTGGGTTTTTAATTTTGGTTATTGTTATTCTAAGAAGTCTTATTTGATTCTTTTTCAGATCTGTTATATTACTTTTTATGGATTCCTGTTCCTTGCAGATATTTTAATGTTTGTTTTTCTTTTTTAGATTTGTCGTAGGTTGCTTTCTATGATAATTCTAAGGTTTAAAATCTATGCGGTCAGTTCCTGCTATTGTTTTCGTTTGTTTTTCACTCATTTTGCCTTGTTTCCTCCCTGTTTATCTGTGACTGATTATCGCCCTCACACAGCTTTTTGTAGGGAATTCCCAGAATGAATATCCTTTTCTCTGAGAGGTACTGTGTTTGCTTCTACTAGGTTTCTGAGGGTATTACCGTTAGTCAAGGACTCTTTTAAAATCATATTTAGGATTATGTCTCCCTGGTCCATCCACACTGTGTATACTTGGGGTGGCCAAACTTTATTTTCTCTGCTTTCCTCTTTTCCTGCTTAGCTCAGTGCTAAGACAGCTTGCTCTTCATTATCATGTGGTTGGGAGAGAGATGGTGGATCAATTTTAGTTCACTCTTCCTCTGAGAATATGATCTTTTGGGGTCCCAGTTTAATTTAGGAGTATCTCTTACAGGGTCCCTGCCTTTAGTAGGCCCTAATCCTGATTGTTTGCCTCCTTGTCCCTTGAATCTGAGTATGTGAAGTACAGGGGAAGGCATTGGCTAATATGGCCAGGGAAAAAGTGATTTTTTTTCCTACGGTGTAGATTTGCTCCAAGATTTGGCCTGGCAGTTCCCTTTGTGTTTTTATGTATTTAATGCTGTCAAACTAATTAAAAAAATGTTTTGTCTCGCATTTTTTTGTTGTTTTCAATGTGACTTAGATCTGAATAACTTAAGAAATCAGAAACTGTGAATGGCTCCAGGGTTGGAGCCCATCTGCTATGACACTGTTGGAGATGTCATTGCAAACCCTCCCCTTTTGCTCCCCAGCATACTCTTTTCAGCCACTGTCAAGACTGATTATTGGCCTGAAGAGATGATAGTCTTAAAATTTTTAAAAATTAAAAAATAAATTTAAGGTAAAATGGCTTCTTAAATTGTTATATTGAACCAATAGAAAAGTACTATTTCTTTAGTTTAACTACCCATGTGCTCATCTGGAGAAGCTATGCCAGGAAAAACTGCTTTTATGAAAGGCACTGTTATTCTTACATTGACCCAGGTGTGCTTTTGTCATCTTTACCTTCTTGGGATTTCCTTTCCATCTTTCTTAATTGCTTACTTTTCCTTCCTTTTTATCACAGTGTCTTAATTCTAGGATTACCTTATGACTGCTTGTGGATCTACGGTGTAACCATGTACCTGCTCTTTAATTACTAACAGAATTGAAAATCATGTTGTATATATGAGTTTTTGTGTGCTTTCATGAGTTAATCTTTCATTGTTTGATGAATTGTTTTATTATATCCTCTCATTAATAATTTTTAGTCTTTTGGGGTTTCATTATATGGAATGTTTATTTTTATTTTGTATTTTTCTGTATTTCTTCAGTTTGAATATTGTCACTTGCATAGATTCTTTCTATCAATAAACATTTCTATCATACAAACATAGTTTGTATGTTTCAATCAGTAGCTATTGTGGTAAGACTTGGGAGTATATAAAGTCTAAAACATTTATCTGTTTTTATGGTCATTTTCTAGTAAGGGAGATATAAATACTGTAATACTGTATCTTCAAGCATACAAGTATGTACAAGTATACAAAAGGGAATAATATGATTGAGGAAATCTGGGAAAAGTTTGCAGAGGTAATGTGTTAGCTGCGTAGATATTTTCCACTAGAAGCACAGCCTATGGACAGATATTTCAGATAAGGGAAATACGTGTAAAATCATAGCGGTAAAAGGCCTGGGGTGCTTCAGGAAGTAGATTGGTATAATTGGACTTTGGGAGAAGAAAATTGAAACTAGGGAGAGTTTAAAGGCTTGGAAGAAAAAGGGACTTTACTGGGCCCAAAGAGCCTGTGAAGTGAGGATAGTGGAATGAGTTAGCAGGAAGGGTAGGGAGATAGGTTTGGGGAGAACGTGTGAGGGAGGGTGTGGGAGGGCGATTGTGAGCTGCGCTGAGGCTAGGAGTGAGCTTCGCTGAGGCTAGGAGTGAGCTTCAGAAGTCGCGTATGAGTGAGGTAGAGCGTGCGGGGCGCTATGATCCTAGTGTTGAGTGTAGCAGTCGCTTTGGACAGCAAGAAGGTAGGTGTTATGGTGTTGACAAGTTTGGATTTGGACTGTGTCTGTTCCAGTTTTAGCACTGAAAGTCTCACATCCTGAGAATCCTCTTAGTCCTGGGCAAACTGTGGTGGTAGATGACTGCAGTGAGAAGCCAGAAGGGTTTGATGAATTGGAGGCACTGAATGGTGGAGCTACTAATCTGTAAGGGGCGGAAGTGTTGGTGAGAATGGAAGGGGAAAGGAAGGAGGAAGTTGAAGTTACTTTGTCTCATGAGGTAACAAGGAGGCAGAGGAGCATTTCAAAACGAGGTTGAGCCTGAGTTGGGGGCCAGTTCAAAGACGACAGGGGAGACGATATTTTGGAATGAGTTCATCAGAGGGAATATACAAAATGATATTTTGGAATGAGTTCATCAGAGGGAATATACAAATGAGTGAGGTGGCTAGATAAGGGTCAGGGCTGAATGACGAGAGAATGCCTATAAGAGCAATGCTGGGGACCAGACAGGTCCGTATTTTGAACACTGACTGAAGGTGAGGATGAGATACATAGGTGGAAATAAATAATAGAACAAAAGATTCATTGAGAACTTGTATATAAAGTTGTTTCAGTTTTGACTATACAGACTGCTAGCCTCCTGGTTGGCACAGAATGATGCAGGTTACTGTGAATTCTAGTCCTTACTTACTCCCCATTCCCCTTCCATTTCCCTAAGATTCGATACTTTTGTATTTAATCCGTTGTCTTTTGTAATACATTTTTACATTTGGTTTTAGGAGTAAATTTTCTTAATATTGCTATTTATATGTCCAGCGTTCATTTATTCCATGTTTTGTTTACTCATTCTTACTTTATGTATTGCTATATTATTGGCATTTTTTTAGTCTATGTCAGAATGGGGCTGACTTGACCTATAGACTGAAAGGGGAAGGAGGAGGGAGGGAAGGAGACAGATATAGATGAATTGGTTGATCAGAAGTGACTTCCTTCCATCTGTGTCCTACATGGGCTTCCCTAGATCTCTGGGCCCCTGAAGTGGCATCAAGCTGTTCTTACGATGTTCTGTAAGATGTCCTGTAAGCGTCAGTCAAAGTCACTGCTCTAGCAGTGCGGTTGGTGACCTTTCAGCTTGGTCTATCTGCAGTTGTATGAGAGACTGTTGGCTGGGCTCTGAAATCAGGTTCCTGGGACGGATCCCCTTGATGCTTCTCTTCTGCTGTCACTAGTGTGGGTTCTTCATTCCGTCCATCTCTGATTCATGTAAGGGAGACTAAGTACCAGGTGAGGGGCATTGTGACTCCTCCTTGGGCTGTTTCCCCCCTTTCCTCCCTGGTATACTCAGGACTGTTTCCTCTTTCTCTCTTCTACTCTTTCTAGGCCTGGAGGACATCCAGGGCCTCACAGGACTTTCACTTGCATTATGGAAATGGGGCTTTATTTTTGTTTTCTACCTTTTGTGAGCTATTGCTTCTTTCAGATTTCATTGTTAGTGGAGTCTCCTTTTCTTTTTTTTTTTTTTTTATAATTTTATTGAATCATAATTGTGTACATTGGTGCAATCATAGGGCACAATGTGCTTCATATACATTTAGAAATATTTTTATCGTACTGTTACAGATAGCCTTCATGGCATTTTCTTGATCATGAGTCTCCTTTTCTTGTTGCAGCATGCAATGAGACACTTATTTTGCTACGGT
>CAUYON010127277.1:0-44056 GCA_963573935.1 Arctocebus calabarensis | reverse complement strand
ATAGTGATCAAGAAAATGCCATGAAGGCTAACTGTAACAGTACGATCAAAACATTTCTGAATGTATATGAATCGTGCCCTATGATTGCACCAATGTACAGAATTATGATTCAATAAAATTATTAAAAAAAAAAAAAAAAACTGTGCTCATTGAGAGCTGAGGAGGCGTCCGGCTTTGTGATAACTGCTTCATGTGAATAACGTCATTTAATGCTCACCATTCCCTTATCGGACATTATCCATGTAGTCATTGTAATTTCCTCCTTACAACAGAGGGGAGGGCTTAGCAGAGTGTACGCCCCACAGTCGCAGAGCTGACCAGACATAACGCTCACTTTTATAAACCCAGCGTATGCCCCTCCTTAAATCTTATCTGGATTTAATTCTTCAAATACCATCCATACAGGATAGTAGATGAGGTCAGACTGGTCCAAACTTACCAGACTCACATATTCCCAGATAACAGTGTTGCCTTCCTCACTGGTGCTCCCGTAACAATCACAGTCTCATCATTCCTCTGTTGAGATCTAACACGGTTTTCGTGGAACTCCTAGGCAAGGTCATGGCCTTGAACAGAGACTTACCAGTTATTGCCTGTCCTGGTCTGGCCCCCCCCAGCTCCATAAAACTTTGACCCACTGGTTCCACCTGTCCGTGCTCCCTGCCTACTGGCTACACACGCCACAGCCTTCCTCCCATTCCGTACCAACCTCGAAGCATTAACAGGTTTCTGGATAGTTATTTCTCTGGCACCACGAGATGGATTAACCCTGGGATTCTTAATACTCTATAAGATTCCCGAGGGCTAAAATACAGTTAGTTTTATTCACCATGCATAGCAAGGACATAATATTTAATAAATACTTGTTGAATCAGCATATCTTCTTTTTAATAGCAATAGAATGCTAATCATATTATGCTACTATAAATTAATGCATACCACCAGAGAAAATGTGAGGATGATAAGAGAAAGAAATAAAGACAAAGAAAAATCACCCATTGGTCTTCGTCTAGAAAAAAAAATCTATTTTATTTATTATATTATCATGAAAATTGTTTTTGCCATTGATGAGTATATGCCATTATTTGTAATTTTTCCAGACTATTTTATTTAATGTTTTAGTTAAAATGTTTCTTATATCACTAATAACTTTAATGCTCACTATTTTAATGGCTACACACTAATGTATTCTTTTATGTACTATAATTTACCAAAATACTCATAACGTAATTGGCTGCTTAGATTGTTTCCAATCAATTATAGGCATCATAAATGATGACCTAATAAGCATCTCTGCAAATAGGTTTTTCTTGTTATTATACTTTTAAAAATAGTGACCTGATGGAAAATTGGTGCAGAGACCACTATAAGGCTCTTTACATATTTTGTGTGGTCATTGTCAAGGTGTTTCTGAAGAGTTATATCATTTAACAGGAATGCCATTTTCACTGTATTTACTTATATTAGTTGTCCTCCCTTCCACTTTTGCTAAAATGAATAGGAACCCAAAACACTACACTAGCCCCCCTTTATCTGCAGAAGAGAGGTTTAAAGATCCCCAGTTAATGCCCGAAATTCCAGATAGTATCAAACCCTATGTATATTATGTTTTTTCATATACATACCTACAATGAAGATTAATTTATAAAATAGGCACTGTAAGAAATTAAAAATGTCAATACTAAAATAGCACAATTATGACAATATACTATAATAAATTTACATGAATTGGTCTCTGTGTCTCTCTCTCTCAAAATATTATATTGCACTGTCATGGTTTATGGTTTATGCCTGTTCTTTGGGCATTGTCTTAACTGACAGCAAAATAGTGAAAACAATCCATTAATTTTAACACCCTGAACCTCATAGTCTACAACCATAGTCCTAAAATACTGACTATTTGTACCTATTTTGGAACTATGATTGACTCTGAGGAATTTGACTACAAAAAGCAAAAATATAAAGGAAGGGTTATTATACATGAAGTTCTTGATAAATTGGTATTTTAAAAAAGAAACTCATTGAGGAGTGCTCTCATTAAATAACATAAATTCTTTAAACAATCACACATAAGCACTTTTTTTGTGTTTATCATACGTATAAACACATTTACATATATCTAGATATATGCTTGCATATTTTGAACATATAGCTATTTATCACAATGTTCCAATTTTTTGATACGCATTACATATAGCTATATATATCTCTAGGTAGGATGGTTATCTATTGAAACTTGGATACAGTTGTAGACATTGACATAGATATAGAAAGTAGTTTAAATAAAGATTGATTTTCTTTTCCAAAAAATGTGCTGGATCTTTTATTTTTTTTTGAGACAGAGCCTCAAACTATCATCCTGGATAGAGTGCTGTGGCATCACAGCTCACAGCAACCTCCAATTCCTGGGCTCAAGTGAGGCTCCTACTTCTGCCTCCCGAGTAGCTGTGACTACCTGCACCCACCATGAGGCCCAGCCATTTTTTGGTTGCAGCCGTCATTGTTGTTTGGTGGGCCCGGGCTGGATTCGAATCCGCCAATTCAAGTGTACATGGCTAGCACCTTAGCCACTTGAGCCACAGGCGCCAAGCCAATATGCCAGATCTTAAAGACATGAATGGCTGAAATGGTCTTTTAGATTATAATGGAAGTAGCCAGTTACAAAAAAATATTGCTACATATAACACTGCTGTCTTCCCAGAAAACTCAGAATTTCAGGCATATGAATTCAGAACTATAATAAAATCCAGCAGTGACTTTTGATATCCTTTTCTTTCTTACTTAGTGATTTTACAATTTTATTGGAGTGGATGTCATCACCCACTGTGGATACCATGACTGGAGACCACACGTGGTGTCCACGTCCTCAGGCACAGCTGAAGGAAGCTACGACACTGCTGCCCCACCTGAAGGTTCCATTTGGGGTATTTTCACTCTATCCTAAAATTCCACAAATGTGCTTTACCTGAAGTTCATTATTTGCTTTGTCAAAAGAATTACATTTTCTGATATGTCTGCTTTCATATTCAAGGTCGTGGGGAGAACTCATTTGCCAGGATGCATTTTCTAATCTCCTGGAAGACCCTTAAAGAATTAAATCCAGATTAAGATTTTCCCTTTTTATTAATCTTCTTTCAACAAATTAAATTAAGTAACTTTCCAGCCAAAAAATATAGATTATCCATTTTGCATTAAGAAAGAGACACTTTGAATGTGTATAGGGTTTTAATGAGGCTCAGGGTGTTAAAATCAATGGATAGTTTTCACTATTTTGCTGTCAGTTAAGACAATGCCTTAAGAACAGGCATAAACCATTAATTTCATATTGCTTCACAGTGATTGATCTATTGCTCTTGCACTTTAAACTTTGAATTGTGTGATTGGTGTGATGAATACCACTTGGTCTCAAAATTATGTCATATGGACAAGTCATTGATCCATCAAAAATGGAAAACTACACTATAGCCACGGTGTAATCACTCTCCAACTTGTGAGGACTTTCAGAATGTTTTTCATGTTGAAATAAAAAACTGCAAAGGTATCAAAGAGCATTTCTGGACAGTGTGTACATGCCAATAGCTCAGTCGATTGCTCTCTGGTTGAGATAGGAACATGTTAATAGCTTACGGAAGTCATTTTTGTCTAAGTGGAAAAATACACCAGTCAACTAAATTAATAGAAAGCAAAGAAGTAAGGTAGATAATTCGAGTTGTCTTTCTGTTAGTTTCTTATATTGAAACATTCCTGTTGTGCATTAGGTTGCTATTTGATCTTTAAGTTTCAGGGAGGTTTTATTTAAATATTTAATACATGGTAATTTTGAACTTAAATAAATCATTTAGTTTTTGATCTACAGGAGTTCCATGCTAATTTATACCAAAACACATAACCATTTCTACTTTTTTTAAATTGTTAAAAATTTTAAATTGTTTAAATTGTTTAAAAATCAAATTCTAACAAATGCCTCTTCAAATCTTGGCAGTAGTTTATCTTCAGGTATTTATGTCTCTGCTCTTCACTTGGTGCAAATTAAGATATGTGTGCTATTAAAAGCAAAAATCTTCATGAAAACACAAGGCTTGCACTGTTTAGTAATTTTTAGTTTATTTTTAATTAACCTACATTTTTCTCAACCTCATTACTAAAGTCTAGACATGGGAGGCCCCATATTAAGTGGTCAGTTGCTGTTATTAGCATTGGGATCATCCTCACCTGCAACTTCATCATCATCATCACCATCACCACTTTTTCTAGTTCTGTGATGTCTTGAAAAAAGACCATAAATATGTACATATTCATGTAAACATTTTTTCTCATGACTTCTTTTCTCAGAATTTAAATAAATTAGCATATTTTTTCCTTCTCATTATGTGGTTGGTCCACCACGTTGTTTCATTTCATGGTCTTTCTTTGAACCTTTTAGAGAGGAGGTCAAACTATGGGTTTAGAGCATTTGAAAGAACAAATGTTGCCAACATGAAATTAGTTGTATTTTTAGAGCATGGTCATTTAATATGGTTTTTGTGGGGGCAGTTGATAGAACAATAACCAAAAATCTTCTAAAATCAATATTTCAATGTTAACCCACCTTTATAGAATTATTGATACAGGTATTAAGTTCTAATATTCTTACAGTTCCAGTTCACAGAAATATTAGACATCAAATGCATTTTCCCTGTGTGACATTTTTTCTTTTTTAAGAAGTTAATGTAACACAATTAATAAATAAATTTATTAATACCTCATTAGAACATTGCCGTGTAAAAAGATATTAAAAATGCAATGAAATTAAAACAGGAGAAATAATTTCAACATTTGTTTCTTAAGTTATTTACTTTGTTAAAAGTTCCATTTGGGTCTTAATTGTAAATTAATTATAATTAATTTGGAATCTAAGGAGAAACAAAACTATGATAAGCCCAAATGAATAAGGTTCCTATCCCCAAATTCCTCTGGCTTATATTCTAGTTGGAGAAGATAGTCATGTAAGTAGTTGAAGAAAGCAGTACAGTGATTCATGCTGAAATGGAGTTACGTACCAAGAATGATTAAAACTTAAACATAGTGCAGTTGAATACACCCAAGGCATTTAAGAGGAAAAATAAAAAAAACTATATAAGTCAGTGAGACTTAGGCTGAGTCTTAGAGAATTAATAAAAATGCTGGCAGAGTTTTTTGGTCAATGAAAGGAAAAGTATAATCTAACCAGATGGAAGAAATTGATCCTAAGGCTTTCTTGATGTAATGTTATCCGTAAGATGTACTACATATTTTTAACATCGTTAATTCATTACATATTTTTATAATTATCATTTTACACACACAAAGGTTGTTATGAGCTATCCATATAATATGTGATCATGTCTTGCTTACCTGTAAATATATAATGAAATTTAAATAAAAGCACTGGGCATTCAAGCTCTTGCGAATTTGCTTTTCCTAATGATCTCAGTATAGGGTCAGTATAATACCTGAGTGAAGTTATATTTTTAATTTTTGATTATGTGGTGTTTTACATATAATTCTCATTTCACAGGAAAAAAGAGCTGGTCTAGAGTCAGATCCATGGTTTGAATTCAACACGGCTTCTGAGTAGGGAGGTGTATGCATGCAAGTGACAATCTCTCTGACCATTCACCTACTCATTAAAATAGAGATAATAATTAAAACCCTCTTGTAGGAAGTTCTATGAACACTTTCTTGGCCCATATCCCATATCAATTACTGTTATTAGCTTTGGAATCATTGTCATTACCTTCTTCTTCATTATCCCCGCCCTCATCACTACCATCACTAGTATTGTGACGATTCATTCAGGGAGAAATTGTCATATTAGTGTTAAGGAATTGAACAGGGAAAAATAGTTTGAAAAATAGTAAAGTGAACTTTATCTTTCATTTTTGCAAAATGAATCAGATATGCAAAGTAAAAAGGAATCCATTGTTTTGTGTCTGTTCAAATAAAATTTCATTTTCATGCGAAAATTTCATAGTTCCTTTCTCTTTTTTCCTTTCTTTAAATTAAAATGCCAGATATCTTTCACTTTGTAAGTAAATCACTCATTTTTTGGAGATTGCTACATTTTTGTTTCTTTTCTTTGCATGGTGATTTGAATAAAGTCCGTTAGTGTTTTCAGTGACTATGTTTGTGGCCGCATGACTTCTAGGGTTTACAATCAGGGAAGAAAAGGGAATAAAATAACATTTTTGTTTTGTAATGGCCACTATCTCTTCTTTTCAACAGCCCTGGAACTGAATATTAAATGCAGGCACACAGGATAATATCTTCCCTAGAGGATTTTGGAGGTAGATTTGTTCTGAGAGAACGAACATTGAACTTAGTGCCAGAAGATATGTTTTAAATCCCCAAATCTTTCTCTGACTAACTGGAGGATCTCGTATTAATCACTGAATTTCTTTGAAGCTGTTTTTTTCCCTTGATTGAAATTGAAATGATAACACCAACCATTTGTTTTTGTTGCAGGAATGAATTGAGATAAAATATTTTGCTGACTGCTCCATCATCTACAATCCCACGATATTACTAATTAAAATAGATGTTGTTATAATTTAAACTGATGAAAAAAGACCTCCTGTTTAATGGAAGTACGTCTCCTAGCAAATGGAAACTTTCATCTCCTCAATTCAGAATGATTATGTGAAGTGTCTGTGTCAAAAGCTTCTGCTTCTAAAAGCTAAACTCTGTGTGTGTGTACGTGCTCTAACAGTTTTCATCATCTGAATATTATCTGTGTTTGCAATTAATTATTTTTAAAATTCAAATACTACAGCTCTTTTTTCTTAATGCTTTTCTGGGCCTGCAGACCGCAGTGCAGTTAGGACTCGAGCTGGCGGTCCTCGGAGTGCCCTGCGGGGAGAGCCTCTTTCATCTTGCCTGTCGTCTGCAGCCTCTCACCTTCCACCTTCCCAGGCTCTGTGTAATTATCATGTCCGCAGAACACTTTTCTTTTCTCCATCAGCTTTGACAAGAAGATGGATCCTCCAGCTACAGAGAGCACGTCATTGTTCATGAAGCTCTCGCCCAACAGGAACTTAAATATTAATTGTGAAAAAAACAGCATGGGGTAAGGATCTTTGATGAACTAAAATTGCTGTTGTGCCATGATGTGAAGGGCCTTTAATTTTGCCATCTGGGTCTAATTGACAGAGAATGACTAAGAATTGTAGCTTGGAGAATTGGTGAACTTTGCATATGGACAATTAACTAGAAAAAGAACAGTTTGGAAAATGGGAGGTATCTCTGAATAAGAATTATTTTCCACCTTTGGATAGTGCTGTCATTTTTCCATCTCACAGTGGACAATAGTTTGAACTGCATGTAAGATTAGTGTTGGGTATTTAGGCCATAATATAGCTAACAGCATCATCCAGAAACAAAAGCTCTCATCACAGGATCAGTGGTGTTTTCCAGCTCCTGTTCCCTTACACCTCCAGTGACAAAGTGACAAAGATGTCATTTTCTCGGATCCATGACAGAGAATGTAAATATCTCATTCACGTGACTTAATAGCTATTTTGTCTCTGATAGAAAATAAACCGTAAGTAATGTTGGTTTCATTAAGTTGAATTTTTTTCTGTGTGGGCTTTATTCTCAGGGGTGGCACCCCATTTCTAGCTATGACAACAACAGGGAGGCACAGGGGCCTCTGGAATGCACAAGAGTAGAACAAAAATCAGTTTAGAAGCATGAGGGTGAATCATTCCTCTTCATCTTCCTCAGCCAGCCCAGGGACTGTTTACCTTGGCCCAGACTGCTGGGTAGAAGCGATTCCACCGAGTAGGACCTGGCCCGGCCAGCTGGAGAGGACCTGGTTCTGCTGCCGGTGTGGCTCCTCCTTGGTCTCTGGGCCTGCTGGGGTCACCTCAGCTCCATCCCAGAAGGCTGAGCATGTGGGTGCAGCGGGCACAGAGGTTGTGCAGCCTTCGCAGGTGGCCCTGCAGCAGCTAAAGACAAAGGCCTCCAGGGAGGCCGGGGCTTCTCCAAAGAAGAACCTCTGAGAGCCCAGGCGCCGAGAGAGAAGGGTCAAGCCCTCCCGCGCTTCTTGGTACAGCTCCTTCTCCAGCTCGTCCCGTCCTCGGGTCCATGTTCCCCACACAGTGGCTGCAGCTGCTCCATGTCCTGGCGGAGCGTCCTGCTGGGCAGGAAGAAGTTGAGAGGAACATGTTTTCAAGTGTTTTTAGCCATTCGTCTGTCTTCATCAGAAGAGGTTCTGTTCATATCTCTTGCCCAGAGGTAGATGAAGACTGTTTCTCTTTTTCTGTTGATTAATTTGAGTTCTCTGTAGATTCTAGTTATCGACCCTTGGTCAGACTGGTACCCTGCGAAATCCTTTCCCATTCTGAAGGTTGTCTTTTTAGCTTCAGTTGTTGTGTCCTTAGCTGTGCAGAAGCTGTTCAGATTAATTAAGTCCCATTTGTTAATTTTTGTTGTTTTTGCGATGGCAGCTGAAGTCTTGGTGGTAAAATCTTTCCCCAGTCCAACATCATCAAGAGTTTTCCTCACATAGTCTTCAAAGATTTTTAATCATTTCATGTCTTAGATTTATTCTTCTTAGTAAAGCATCACAAGAATGGAGAAGCAATAATCCAATATATTCAATTCTAATATGAAGGCAGCAGATGGTCTAATACAAGGGGGGGGTGAGGAAATGAGGGATTGAGGTGAGGGGAGTGGAGTGGGGGGCAGGGGGTCACTGTGTATGGCAGAGCTCTTGGGGAGGGGACAGGATCACAGGAGGGACTTTACCTGACAACCGCAATCAGTGTAACCTAACACTTGATACTGTCAATGAATCCCAAACAATGAAAAAGAAAAAACAAATGAACAATTTAAGTCTCGGGCAACTGACATTATGTCGTATTGTTATCAGGGAAAAATATTTGAATATACATTTGTTTTATTACAAACTCTATGAACATACCTGTTTTCCTCACAAACATTAGCTATATAAAAGTGAATTTTTTTTTAAATGAACTATTGGGGGGTTGACCATTAAGGTTAGAAAGGAGTATTTGAAGATTATATTTTTCTATTCCTTCAAAATCCTTTTCCTTTGTGTGTGTGTGTGTGTGTGTGGTTTGGTACTCAGGACTTAAAATATGGAAGGTATGTATAATATGGAAGATATGTATGGGAAAATTTTATGCTGGATAGATTTTGTTTTATATTGAATTTATATTGAAATTATAAGCATTGTCTTTTCTAATATTAGTATTATTAGTACGTAAGAAATCGCCTAGTTTAATCCTTTCTTTGTTAAGATAAGGCAGCTGTGACCCAGAGGGTTCTATGACTTCCCTAGGCAGCGATGTCACTGACTCTGACTTCAGTCTAGCACTCAGCCTATTACAACTCAAGAGGAATTACAAGTTCAATTCAAACACATTACTTAAAGCTCCGGGATCAAGAGCAAGGGTAATTTACGGACAAAATAATTATAGGAGGATTATGGAAAAAGCTCAATTTGGAACCTCCATATAAGTTAATACTAAAGGATAATACTAAAAGATAGTACTAAAAGAATCTTGAATCGGATCTTGAATATTGCAAATTGCTAGGAGGTTAGAAAAAAAGGAAGCAACTTTCCAGAAGAAAAGATACCTATGTTTCTTATTTAAAATATATTTGGATAGGAGGAAAATGTCAGTGAAGACAGTCACTTTCTTCAATTATTTAGGGTTTCCACACACTCTGATTGAGCAAATTTGGATTTTGTGAGCCTTTCTATAGCTGAAGAACGAGTTTAGTCTTCATCCATCCCCCTTGAAATCCTGTGCTCACTGTTAACATATGTTCGTAAAATATATGTTTCTGTAATCTGTTTTATAATCTCTGTGTTTCCACTCAACACTTGAGGTGTAGGCATTGATTGTTAGAAACAAAATAAGCTTTTAAGAAAATCATAATTATGATGTCGCCCTTGTTTCTAGCTATAAAAATGGTTTACATGTGTTGAAAATTGTCATTTCAAAATTAATTAATCGTCTTTGTTAATATTTTCTGGTGGAAAAATATTTACAGGTTGCCTAAGTATTATGCCAAAACTCATTTCCTTTCCACCGCTTCCAGATGAGCAGATACTTTCAGAACATCACCGTACTTCAGGCTGCTAAAATACCTGAGGTTGCTGAACTTTTCTTTTCTTATGAACCAGTCGGTATGATACAAATGAGCAAGTCAAAATCACTCTGTCTTAATCACAAGTATTTAATTAGAATAATGTATGTCCTGGAAAAAGAGCATTCTGGGCTTTCCATAAACTGTGCTTCCAGCCCTCTGAAAAGCCATCAGAGTTAAGATAATCCGTGGAGCACTCACACTAATAATTGCTTTTCCAATCTTATTTTTGCTGTGTTTTAAAAAAAAAGTATATCTCTTTTGATTCAAATGCTGCTCCCCATGTGTCTTCTGTACACTGCTATTAAGCAGTAATGAGATATTCCATACACTGATATCAGCCTTATATTTCTCCTCATGCCTGCCAAAACACTCTCGTTTAATAACACCCTAAAACAAGTCTTTCTGTCCTTTCCCATCTATAAATGTAGTCTTGTTCCTGTGTTTTATTAACATCACTGGTGCTGTCTCCTAGGTAAAAGATTAATTACTTGGCTGTGATTCACAGAAGTGGAGTAGCAACTAAATTACTGAGAGAATATATTAGAAAATCAGTTATTGCCATGTCACAGGTAAGACTATTTAAACGAGGAACTAAAGAAACAGCCTTCAATATATTAATATACCCATCTTTTAGGACAAAGTGCCTCCAATCTTTTTTATAAGTGGACAGGTAAGAAAAAGAACAGTAATATGCCAATAACAACGCCTCCTTACCACTGATCAATGGGTTCTGACTTGATGGTCACGCCGCACGCCGCCCCTTTAGTGAATGTCTCTTTGTTACTCATTAATTAAATTTGGGTGAGCTATATTTCTGCAAACCCTCAATAACTGGGTGAGTGCTAGGGGAGAATCAAAACCTCACTTCTAATTAAAGTCATAATTGTGATTTGTAGTGTTTGAAGGTATTTTTTTTTCCCAAAAATGCTGCTCTTGAGATGATATTTTATTTCCTAACTTCTTTTAAGAAATCAAACTCTCAAATGCAGCAAAGAGATATCAAAAAATTAAAGAGAAACACCACCTCATGTGAAACAAAATACTATGTCATTATATTTACTTCTAACACCAAAGAATTACTGGGAACTCACTGTCTAATTCTTACCAATTTTTAAGACTGTATTTGAAAGTGAATGTAGTAGGTAGAGCCATTTCAGTTCTCATCATTTGGGAAGGTGTTGAAGAACGGTCAGTCAAATATGACCCCGAGGAAGGCGTGGGAGTCCGTCATGGAACTGTCTGGGAAACAGAATGAGGTTGGAGGATATTAGGTAAAAAGTCATCTCCTCTGACTTACCTTCATCCTTTACACTACTTTGTGTTTCATAAATAACCACTGCTAAATTCACACACACACACACACACACACACACACACACACACACACACACTAACCCCCTGAAGTGGACAAGGGAAATATTCCCTTTCACCCTCTGAATGTTCACCGACAAATTAATGTACCACAGGCATAAGGGCAGGAGAAATGGCATTCAAATCTGTAAATATACATGAGGAAGAACTGGGGTCCAGATGGTCATGTGCCTTTCTTCTTAAGGAAAAGGGATGGCAAAATGCCTGACTTTAGGGAAGTAGTAAATGATCTGGGGGGCATTACATGGTCTTGGAAACGTGCAATAGCCTGGGATGACATCGGTTGGGCCCACAGAGCAGTAGACGGTTTGTGACAAGCCCGTCCAAGTGCATGATGGTTTGTGACAAGCCCGTCCAAGTGCATGACGGACTCCAGTCTTTCTCCCTGCAGTGTGAGTTCAGCTAATGAGAACAAAGGAGGGGATCAGAGGCCATTGTTTTCTTCTTTGGTGGGTCCAGACTTTAGGCAGATGAGAAAACTTCAGACTATAACTCCATCCTGTTCTGTGGGAGGGGCAGAGGACTGAGGCGAGGGGGGTGGGAGAGACCTGAGTTCTGACAACTGCACTCCCACATACACACAAACACGTGCTGTCTCTCCTTCTGATAAAGACTCTCCACAAAGAAGGGAACCTTGCTGGACCCATCTCTATTTGCCCAGTACTAAAATACAGTGCAATTAGAAGGTGCTCAACAAATATATACGTGGCATACTTTTGAGTGAGCGAAAGAAGTCATAGTGGGAACTCATCATTCTGAACATCACACAAAGAATAAATAAACACCAAACGATGATTTACTTTTTTCAACACTTGCCACTAAATGTTTTGTTACATTATCTATAGTCATGACTACACTTGTTTTACATGGTTTGAGAAATGGAAAAGGTAGATGGGGAAATTCTAAACATGGAGGTCAGCATATATAACTAAAAATTACTAAAAGTAATAACATTTTTATAATTAGAAAGTTAATAAAATTTTACAATTTTTAAAAAATATCAAGGTACAAAGAACCCAATCTAGTGAATAGCATTTTTATTCTTATTACCCAGCAATACAGTGATAAAGTTCTCATTTAAATTTTAAATTTAATATTTTATTAAGAACCTAAAATATCCTGGGAGTTTATAAAAATGCTTTAAACCTATATTTAAGTTCTGTATTTAATTTAATTCATGTTTAAATTGAATTTGAATTTCTTTATAAAATATTTTTAAGTAATTTGTGGAAAGTTATATTATGCCTCGTAGTTCTAGCCAAGTTCTCAAATAATTTAAAATACAGCAGATATTTAATTATTAAGTATGTGCAAGTTGCATCCTCTTGGCCCAAAGCATAAATGAATACAAACAGAACAGTTCATTAATCCTGGGATAATATGATGGTTAAACCTTGTAAATATTGTTTTAAATACACATACATAACTGTCTATAAGAGAACATTATTAACGACAAGTGAGAATAATAAAAAAGTCTCAGATACTCAAGTCTCTTGGTAAATATGAAACTGTATGCTAAGACCATTCTTAGTTAATAATAATTTTATACTCAAGAGAGTGACAAAAATTGTGACAAAAACAATGTTGACAAGGAAGTAGATCAACAGGCAGTACAGTGTACCCCATGAATGCATTAATGTATACATGATCTATGCATTTATGCTTTAATAAAACAATGAACAAAAAAGAGTGAGAACTGACTTTTATATTATCATACATAGTTCTTTTCCATACCCATTTTATCCCAGCCACAACCCTGGCATGTGTGGTCAAGAGAAGACTTTGCATATACGATGAGTAGAGACATATCTAAGAATTTTCAGTGCACTTCTAATAGCAAACACCGAGAAACAAGTGCTCCCTGATGAAAGAATGGCCTCAAACTGCAGCTTACTCACTGGGAGGGATGGAGAATTATTCAAGGCAAATGGATGAGTTGCAAGTACATGCAGTCATAGGAGGAAAATGTCTTCTTGCCCAGTGGAAAAACCCAAGAATAGAAGTCTTCACACAGTAAGATATGTTTAAAAAAAATAAAACTCAAAAGCAACTGTCACTAACCAATACATATTTTACTCACGACTATCTATGCTGTGAAACTTTAAACATGAAAATACAGATGAGTGTGTATTTCAAGACAGTGCTTTCCTTTGTACAAAAGCAGAGACAGCAGATCCAGGCTGAGCTCTCGAGTCGTCATAAGTTATGAGTGATCGCTTTAGCTCCTGAATTGGGAGGCATGTCCATGAGGCCTTGTATTTTTAATTAATTAGAGGACCAGGATGGGCCATCAATAACGATTTTGAATTCGGGTTTATGATTAATCCAAAGGGTTGTGCATCAGAGCCACAATACAGAGGATGATAATAATCAACTTCATCACCATAAATATGAAACGGGAGACTGTTCAGGTAAACCAGAGTCAAGTCTCTGTGACTTTTTCAGTATGATCATTTTCTCTCTCTCATCTCTGCCTCTCTCCCCCTTTTGCTACTTCTCCCTTGACTCAACCCCTCATCCTGGGTTTTGTCCTGTCCACTATTTGGTTATGGCCCCCATGAAACTTGCTATGAGCCTTTCTCCAGCTTCTTCATTCTACAAATATCATAGTAGTGTCTTCTAATTTTTGTTCAGTTGAACTTCATCAAATGTGAGGATAGCCTGAAATGCCAATCAGAAAAGCACAAGGGTGTGGCATTCAAAGAATTATGGGTTTGAATCTGGGGGGAATTTACATATCTAGTCATTGTTTTCCAAGGTAAGGATCTATTGTCCTCAAAATGCATCAAGCAATCAGTCAGTCAGAAAGTTATCTTTTCCAATAATATATTTAATCACATTTTAAAAAGATGGAGATAATTCATTGTGATATAAGAAAACCTAGCATCATCCTAAAATTTCTAAGATTCATTGTTGAATACACCAGTACATTAATAATCTGACAGTAAAGCAGGATAGGCACTAATTCTATCCTCATTAGTAACAATTTGGTATTATAGGAGACATGGGGAGCTCATCCTTATGCTTTTTTTCATGAGATATTTATGCTGAAACTTTCAATTTTATCCCTTTTTAATTAAAGAGTTTTTGGTTTTAAAATAATAACCAGAAGAAATATGGTGAATTTAGTTTTAATTCCAAGATAAGTAGAAATTGTAATTTTGTCACATTTAAGGATATATCATAATTTAAAACAAAGAAAATAACCAATACAAATGCTAAACATAGCAGAATATTTATTGCTATGGTTTGAACAGTCCCTTTTGAAGTTGAGGTGTTGTGCGTGTGATAGAATTAGAGGTAGGGCAGGTAAGGGGTGATTAGGTCACAAGGCCCCTTTCCCAGGCCTGGGGCCAGTCGCTCTCACAGAAGGGGCTGTTGTAACTGAGGCCACCCATTAAAAAAACTCAGACCCCCACTTTGGGTACAAATCAGGTAATGATATATTTACACCTGCACAGGCGGACTGTTGCCCTAAAGGGCAAGACCCCGGACAGAGAAGCAGGTAGCCTTTTATACCCTTTTGTGCTAATGTGGCAAAAACAAGCATGTACAAAAGCGAAACATGGGTCGTTACAGGGCGGAGTTACAGTCAGGTAGTTGGCTCGGGGGGTAGCTGCGTGACAGCTCAGGGAGTAACTCAGTAACCATGGGGACAACTTGGAAAGCCCAGTAGCTTGGGAAACTTTGCTTGAGTAAGTTTTTACCATTGTTTAGCTGGCTGGGGGGGTTGAGGTAAGTTTCTCATCATTGTGTTTAGACATTGCTAGGGAGTCAGGGAACTGGGAGAACTTCCTTGTCAGAAACCTGTTCTCAGAATTAAACCCTAACGGGGGGTTTGAGATGGATGGGGACTGAGGCTGAAACAGTTAGGGGCCATTAGGAGTCTTCTTGCCAGGTCTGTTACTATAGGGCTTCCTGTAACCTCGGGTTTGTTTGCCTTTTACCTCCTGCTGGTAGGACCAAGCTGTGCTCCCCTCCGATGCTGCAGAAACAGGTGCATCTCCAGAGCACAGAGCAGCCAGTACCAGGAAACCAGTTCTGTTAGTTCCTCAACCTTGGAATTCCCATCAACCAGAACTGGGAGAATATCTATTTCTGTTCTTTATAAATTATCCAGTCTTGGATATCTTATTATGGCAGCATGAAAAAGACTCAAAGATTAGCAACAGAGGTAGGAATGTTGCTTTAACAAATACCTAAAAATGTGGCAGTGGCTTTGGAGCTGGATAATGGATACAAGTTGGATTAGTTTTGAAGGAAAAATAGGAACAAATCTAGATTGCCTTGACCAGAGTGTTAAAAGCAATTCTGATGAGGGATCAGAAGAGGAGGAAGAGGACTGTAGGAAAAGTCTGTCTTCCTAGGGATCACCTAAATGGTTGTGATCAGAATTCTGGTAGAAATATGGACAGTAAAGGCAATTCTAAAAAGTCTTAGGTGGAATCATGAATACCCTATTGGAAACTGAATGAATAGCCATCTTTATTACAAGGCAGCAAATAACTTGGCTTAGTTGTATCTATGGCCTAGGATTTTATGGATAGCAGAACTTAAAAGCAAAAATCTGGTGTATCTGGGAAAATAAACCCGTACCAACAAAGGGCTCAGCACACTGCACGGCTTCTCTTAGCTGCTTGTAGTACGATGGGAGAAGAGAAAACAGTGTGAAGGTGGAAGTTATCATGAAAGCGGAGCTGGATGCAAAAATTTGCAAAATTCATATTCTACCCGTGTAAAGAATAAAAAGCTTGTTTAGGAGAAGATGCTCCCAAAGGACCATTTGGTAAGGAGAAAAGGGTGACAAGAAGGAAACCAGGTGCTGTCCATGGAGATGGTGGGAGAAGGACCTTGAACACATTTTAGAGATGGAAGCCAGGTGCTGCCACTGAGACGGGGGGAGAAGAACCTTGAATATATTTTAGAGATCTTTAAGGCTGCCAAGCCTAACACAGCTCCCGTGCCAGGGCCTTGCGGAGGGCCCGCAGCAGTGCAATACTCAGTGGGGCTAAGGGTCAAGGGCAAGTTGATTGATTGTTTTCCTTTATTTTTTAACTGAGACATATCTACAAAGATACATTTTCCTCAGCAACTGTCCAATGATTCTGTTGTACATATAGTTCACGAAAAAGATCGAATAAATGCTTAAGTATTTCACTAAAAATACTGAATAAATGTTAAAATATTTTCCTTTATTTCCAGGTTTTAAAGTTCATTTGTAACCTAGGGTTCTGGGACAGGTATGCCTCCAGCTGTCAGCCAAAATTCCCAAGCTTGCATTTTAACACTTATATTAAGCATAGATGTTTGGAATTCTGTGTCAGATGACTTCATCACATACAATCCTGTGTTTCTCCTCCATTTGAATACATGTATATTTCATATGTATATATGTGCACATACATATGTATGTATATTTATACACATATATAGTATCTATACAGAGGGTACCAAAAAATGTATACACATTTTAAGCAAGGAAAAAAACTGAAACTGTATTAAAATTGTAGTACAAGTCACATTTGACTTCTGCAATTACAAGAGGTGCTCAGTGTACTTGCTATCTTTTGTCATCAGTGTATGTATATATATAAATATGTGTGTATATGTATATATGTATATTTTTTTACCTTTCTTAAAAAGGGTATTCTTATCTTGACATGCTTTGTTATAAAAATGATTAAACTCCTGGGCACTGCATAATGAAAAATTTCCAAAATAATTTAATGTTTTGCTGTTTATATTATCTTTCTCCACAAATTGTTTCCAATGATTTTGACATATGTCTGAACGGTGAGACCAGAATCCCCCAGCTACCCTCGACTGATCAGGAGTGACTACGCGTATAGTTTCACATCAGTTTCATATTAAGTTTTGCCCTTCCAGTTCACTATACTTCCAAAACTATAGGTAAATTATAAGCAAACATTTACCAAAAGTCCATACCTGATTGGTTCTGAGTTCTGCCTTCGGAGCTCTACTGTCTTGGGGTCTCCTTTTTCACGTGTCAGCTGTGCATATCCGTATCATGTGTGGTCTTGCCTGCATTGCTACAATTGTGTTCTAATCTGTCTAGGCTGCCATCACAGAATAGCACAGAATGGCTGGCTTAACCAACATAAATTTACTTTCATGTACATATGCCTGGAGGCAGGAAGTCCAAGACCAAGGTGCTAGCAGGACTGGCTGGGTGGGCCTCTCTCTTTGGACACCTGGCCTCTCACTGTATCCACAGAACTCTGGCCTGTGCACACACATTCCTGGGGGCTCCTCTTCATATAACAACACAAGCCTTACTGGATTAGGGATTTGCCCACATGCTCTCATTCAATGCTAATCCCCCCAAAAACCCCTCTTCTTCAAATACCCTCCCCTTGTGGGCTTGGGCAACAATACTGCATATAGATTTAGGGGTACACAACTGAGCTTATAACAAACAGGGAAAACTCGAGACATATCTGGGTTCAGGAAGAATGACCTCCCTTGTGCAGGAAAATCAACTGTGTACATTTTATGTATAGCACAGCCTCTGTAAATTGACCACTCAAGGAACTATAACAAACACATCAACACACAGAGATGGCCAAGGTAAGGAACTAGGCCTACTGTACTGACACAGGCGTGTGGTATATGAACAGTCTATGAAAATTAGGTCAAGTTAAAGAAGTGGTAAATGTAGGGAAGCGGTCCACTATGGAAGTTCTACTGTATTTGCTTCCATATTCTATGTATTCTTTACAGCAATTGCTTCTTCATGGAAGGATTTAAAGGGTTTTTTTCTTTGCAACAAAGCTGTCGTAAATATCCTTAGTCAACAGGATCTTCTGTAATGAAAATTTCCCATCATTAATAAGGTACACAGTATGTCAATATAAGAAAAGAATTTCTTCATTACTATTGCTCAGTACCTGATAAGCTATTCAGAGAACTGAGATCTTAGGAAAAAACTGAATATGAGTTTTAAAAAGCATTATAATCTTGGAGGTGAAGCTAGCAATTTTAAAGTTTTCAAAATTTGAAGTTTAATGAGATATTCTTTGATTAAGCAATGTATCAAACCAATGTGTTCTATTAAGTTCATGTTATCAAGTTGACATAAACTAATTACTCTATTTAAAAATGACCAATAGAAATGAATTATTGTCATGGTGACCATCAACTCACCCCAGCCTACCTCTTCATTTGGCAACTTTAAATTTTGCCAGAGTCTTGAAAGTCTGGATACATATTACCCTTAAGAGTTATATGTTTCAAAGAAGTTATGTATTTCAAAGAAATAAAAAACGAAAATAAATGACTTGCCATTGGCATCAGCATTTACTTCTAAGATGATACATTCCCTGAATTCCCCAGGCGTGGTTACTGAGTCACACTCAGTGCTTGCTGCAGCTGGTAACTACATAATGCTCACATGAAATATTATGTAAAGATCAATAAACAGAAAACTCAACATGCAGGCTATAAATAATTGTAAAGCTGCTAATTTAATACAACTCAAAGTTATTATTTGTTGGTATGTGTGTGTATGGTCTGAACTACTGACTCTACCAGGATAAATGCTATGTTTTCCAAATTGTATTGAAAACTGACATAAAAATCAGGAAAAATGAACTTTTAGAAATACACAATAAAAATGACAGAAAGTTTCTGGAACAGGCGTCATAAAATGACACTGAGAAGTTAAATCTGGCTTCCCCCCTGCCACCTGTGTTTTATAGGACTTAATTGGAACACAGCTATGCCCTTTCCCCGGTTTATTCTACTTGTTGCAACTTTTACATTACAATAACAGAGTTGAGTATTTGTGGGAAAGATCTTCCCAACCCCCAAATGGAAAGCATTCATCTGGATCTCTATAGAAATAATCTCTGACCCCTACAGAGTGTGACTTGTCGATATCCGGAAAATGGCAGAGAGCTTACGCCAATATAATGTGTTTCTAAATTGGTGTGTTTCATAGATCTACTGAGTCTTTTAAATTCCTGTAACAGATTTGAATTTCACAGGCATTTGTAGGACATATATTCTTTTCACATATTTTATACATAAAATTCCTATTTTTTTTACAACATGGTGACATAACTACAATCTGTGCAGAGCCTTTTTTCCTGCATTTTGAAACTTCAGAAAAGTGCCTTTTCATGTCTCTCCCTTAGCTCTTTTGAATAATTAGCTCAAATTAAGATTACCATCTTAGGGACAATTAGTTAACACCAAGCCCCTTTCTTTGGGTCAAGATGGATCAAATTGCGTGTTTTCATTTGTATTTTGTCTATTTATTTTGAATTAGTTCTCCAGAGCCCTCAAATATTTTTTTGGACTTCAATTCCCTTTATATTTTCTTCCCCTTTTGTTTTCCTCTAACAGCACATATTTTACTACACGAGCATATATTAAACTTGACGTTCACGGCCAAAAATTTTGAGTAGAGTTTCATTTGACAATGAAGTATCAGAATTAATTAAGGAGGAAAATGTGTTTATTTGAATAGTTGGAAAGCTTAAAACACAAATAGCTATCAGGACGGGTAAAGACACTGTGGACATTCCCAGGCAACTTTTCAGGGTTGTGATCTGGACCGTTGGAAATAAATTTCATGTAACCACGAGCCAAAATGAAGGAGAAGTGACAGGATGGAAGAAATGAATGCACTTGGTTATAATACATATAACCCAGTCCTAGTCAAAGGGTGAAGCCACAACATAAAGAGAGAGAAAAGTGAAGTTCTAACATTGCTCTTCTATCTGCTGAGTCTACCACTGCATGAGGGTCATGGAGAAATGTCAGTGACTCCATACTTCAGCCACCGTGTTCTGTCTTCGTAAATGTCACTCTAGCTCTCATCTGTAAGGCAGATTGATTTTAACTAATTCTTCCATTAATATATCCATATTTATTTATAAAAATAAATGTTTAATCAAAGCTTGGTTACTCTGAAAATTTCTATGACTTATTTTTTTGTTTCTCATTCCATTAAATATTTACATTTTGCTTTTATGTAATAAATGCTATTTTTTCCTACAGTTGTTTTTATATATTTCTCCACATGGCAGTTTTATAATTTATGAGTTAGAATGTAGTCATACCTCTGTGGTCCTTTCTTTATCAATATGTTGAGAAATTCTTACACCAGGATTCCCGGAATCGAATCTGTGATTAATAGCATCAGCACCAAATAAAATTGTGTAAAATAATGAAAGAATCTGTATAATATGTGCATATTTATGACTTTTTATTTATTTTTTATTTTTTTATTTTTTGTAGAGACAGAGTCTCACTTTATCACCTTCGGTGGTGGAGTGCCTGGCGTCACACAGCTCATAGCAGCCTCCAACTCCTGGGCTTAGGCAATTCTCTTGCCTCAGCCTTCTGAATAGCTGGGACTACAGGCGCCTACCACAACGCCCGGCTATTTTTCTGTTTTGCAATTCGGCAGAAGACAGGCTTGAAACTGCCACCTTCAGTATATGGGGCTGGCACCCTTTTGATGAGCCACAGGTGCTGCCCTATTTATGACTTTTTAAAACCACATGTATTATTATAGAGTCAAGTACAACAGCTTACACAAATGTAGGAAAAATAAATAGACAAAAATGAATTTTTTTCCCCAATCATCCAGAGAACACCTCAATTAATGTATATAGGATCATTTTTATACTGACAGCATTTATGTATTTTATTGCAAAAATAAATTGTTTTATTAAGTACCTTTTCAAAATCAAAGATCTATACACTTATTTTTAATCTTTGTTACCTTATTAAAACCAAGATCAAAATTTAAGCCTTTGAGTTTCAAAAGACACACTCAAGACAGTAAAAAAGCCCATAGAATGGTAGAAAATATTTGTAAATTGTGTATCTGTTAAGGCCCTGTATCCAAAATATAAATAACTCTTAAAACTTAAAACACACAAGTCATCCTATTAAGAAACAGATAAAAGATTTGAAAACAATGTTTTTCTAAAAATGGGAGACAAATGGCCAATAAGCATATAGAAAAATGACTGACGTCATTAGTTACTAGGAAAATTCAAATCAATCCTTCCATAAGATATCAATCTATTTTCATCTGCATACCTGTAATAAAAACAATGACTAATTACAAATGTTAGTGTGGATATGAAGAATCATAATAGAAATAGATTGATAGTGAATATGAAGAATGGTGTGGAAGTGGCTTTGACAAACAGTTTAGCCCTTCCTCAAACATTTAAACACAGATTTACCATCAACAGTATTCATATGATAGGCACATCTATAGCCCTGAGATACAGAGTTCACAAAAACATTTGTACCCCCTTAATATTTTGAAATAGATGAAGAGAGACTTTGGGACCAGGCATAGTGGCTCATGCTAAAAAACAATGTATATATGTGTGTATGTTTTACACATATATGTATAAAAATAATAAACATTGATAAGATCCTGCAATTTCATTCCAAAGTATTTACCCAAGAAAATTAAAAATCTATATCTACACAAAACCTTGCCTGTGAATGTTTATTTCACAATTGGTAAACATGAAAATAACCCCTGTGTTCATGGAGAGATGAATAGATGAACAAATGTAGCATCTACATACAATGAAATATTATTTAGCCGAAAAAGAAATGGAGTACCTTTATGTGCAACAGTGGAGAAAAATTTGTAAATTGTATGCTAAATAAAAGATGAGAGACATAGAAAAGCCCCTATTGGATGATCCCATTCATATGAAATGCCCTAAATAAGCAACTCCATAGACAGAGAATGTAGATGGATAACTCTCAGGGTGAGCCAGTGGGATGGTGAACGCCCGCTAATGGGGTCATGAGAGTGATTACACCATCATCTAATTGCATTATTCTGTGAATATACTAAACATCAATGTGTATTACACTTTAAAACACAAGTTTTATTATATGAAATTTGTATCTCAAAAATGCTGTTATTAAAAATGCAATTATGAAAGTAGTTTGAAATTTATCGAAGTAAATCTGCAGTAAGTTAAAGAAAAAATTATAATCTCAAGATATGATTTTCCATTGATGTAACTATTTTAATCATTTTACATTTTATTACCATATTTTTCTTCAAATTTATTTTGTGCCAATTGTGCTATAAAAGTCTAACTGGATTCTTTTTCTACAGTCAAGCAAATTTTTGCAGCTGTCATTCCACTTTCTTGCATAAGAATTTCTTTTCCAAATTTCAAGTTCAAACCTGGCCCAGAGTCTCTTTAACTTCTAGTTATTGTCTTTTATTTTACATCTGTAATGATTTACCTATGTGCCATGTTGAGCTAGTTGTGTTTTCAAGGATGTTTTGATAGATGATTGGGTATGAAGTACTTACCTTTTCAAATGTTTCTTGAATATTATCATAACCAATCTTAAAAAGTACTCAGAATGGAACTGCATCTACAACGGACTGGGGATTTTGAAAGATGCAAGATGAGTAGAAATACAGGCAGATCACTGGGGTCATTGCAGAGAAATGAGAACTTCCGCTCACAGCCCTCCCTTGCCCTGTTCAGAATTCCAGGTGACACGGAGCCTGCTTTCCTCCACAGTCTCTGCACCCTGCCCTGCAGCTAGGATCACCTTCATCTTCATCTTCTATTCCTCTCGTGTCTCCAGCCACCCCCACTGTCCTAAAGTGAGGTGTTAAGCATCACTGTCCCCGCTATTGTCACTTGTCTTGCTGCTGCAGCTGCTGACCATTATATGCATAGTTGAATATTGAATGACAAAATGTCTTCAGAGCAAAGTTCATTTATAATGTTTGATGTTATGACTAAGGAGAAGTTTAATATTTGAAATTTTCATTGAGGTATACTCTATGAATTTTTAAACTTTAATATTTTTTTTTTTTAGAAACTTAGAAAAACAAAGTATTTCAGGAGAAAAATACCGAGCCTTGGGGATCTGAAAAGCAAGAGTCTTCTTCATACAAGAGCAGATTATTCACCAAGATAGGGGACTAAAATCACACCTAGTCTTTTATTAGTGGATAAGGAAAGGCAATTGAAGCTCTTTGTAGTGATTTGGAAGTTTAGAAATTTACTTACAACCACTTAAAAATATTTATATCTGGATTATAAATCAGTAGAGTGCTTATTCAGAAGAGATTTGCATGTAAGCCATATAAAAATAAAGGTATTTAAAACCAAGCCGAATCATTTCACGTTTTGTCTTAATGATAATCTTTTGCTTCACTTGTTTTTTCCTTCCATACCCATTCCTTGATCCTTCGGATTTATTTCCATGCACTGATATAAACCTGGCAAATGCTATGAATTTTAAAATGCCATATTTTATCAAATAGGAGATGTATACATTTTCACATTTTAATGTGCCTGAACTCAGAATGTGTCTTAAAATTATCACCAACCAGGCCATGGGCAGAATATACTTTTTACTTCTTTCCACGGATAAACATAGTTAGAGCTTGTTAGAATGTCTTCACTTTTAACTGAGTTGCGTATGATTCTACATAAGGGGATTTAATTGCCAATTAAAATATATTCACAAAGATTACACCATGAGTCAGCATTAAAACAAAAAGTTCTTGTTTCTACAGAAAAGCATGAAACTCCAGGAGCAGGGATTAAATTTGGTATCAATGAAGGAAATATTTGTCATTTGAGAAATGATTATAATTTCACATTTTCTAGCAAAGAAACAAGAAAGCACTTTATGAGACCAAAGGAAGTGAGATATCCAAAAGTTAGTAAAACCCTTCTGAGTTTTGGGCGGTGCCTGTGGCTTAAAGGAGTAGGGCGCTGGCCCCATATGCCAGAGGTGGTGGGTTCAAACCCAGCCCCGGCCAGAAACTGCAAAAAAAAAAAAAAAAAAAAAAAAACAATGCTAAGTTGCTAATTTTTTATCTAGTAAATATCACATGTAGCCCAACAAACAAGTGAGTGGTATCAGGATAAATTGCCAAATAGCTAGGAATAGTTGAAAAAATCCAAAGCAGTAAGAAGCTGGTGTAACACACGTAGGTGTCAAAAAGGACTACTCTTAGCCCGGGCTCACACCTGTAATCCTAGCACTCTGGGAGGCCGAGGCTGGTGGATTGTCCTGAGCTCACAGGTTCAAGACCAGCCTGAACAAGAGCGAAACCCTGGCTCTAAAAATAGCCAGCCTTTGTGACGGGCGGCTGTAGTCCCAGATACTTGGGAGGCTGAGGCAAGGGAATTGCTTGAGCCCAAGAGTTTGAGGTTGCTGTGAGGTATGACACCATAGCACTCTACCAAGGGTGACATAGTGAGACTCTGTCTCACACACAAAAAAGGACTACTGTTTTGTTATACTGTCAAACATCAATTTATCAGAAATTTTCTGCTTGAGCAGTAAGATAATGATAAATAATTTTTTTTTATTTTTTTGTATTAAATCATAGCTGTGTACAATAGTGCAATCATGGGGTACAATGAGCTGGTTTTATATAAAATTTGAAATATTTTAATTGAACTGGTTAACATAGCTTTCATGGTATTTTCTTAGTTATTGTGTTCAGACATTTATACTCTGCATTCAGTAAGTTTCCCCTGTACCCTTCTAAAATGTACTGTAGGTGTGGATCCACCATTTAATCTAGAAGACCAAAAATCACCTTATAACAAAGATATCATATCAGAATGTTCATTGCAGCCCAATTCATAATTGCTAAATCATGTAAGAAGCCCAAGTGCCCATCGACCCATGAATGGATTAACAAATTGTGGTATATGTACACCATGGAATATTACGCAGTCTTAAAGAAAGATGGAGACTTTACCTCTTCATGTTTACATGATGAAGAATTTTTTAAGAACTACTGCATCAACAGTTGACTTGATAGCATGAAGTACAAGACTGTGTGAAAAACAAGGCATTAACTTTTCTTTGTGGAAAAATGATTGGAGATCTGAACTTAATATGAAGGCAAAAGCATAACTTAAACTTAATCCACTTGTTTTCTTTTTATTACATACAAGAGTGATCAGATAAAGTACTATGATTATAAGAAAAGTCTTTCATTAACTATACAATTTATAATTGTTCTATGTGATACAAAGATGCACAGAGAAGTTGTCCATATCAAATAACTATAGATGTGAGTGCAAACTGTTTATAAAGCTTAGGACAGGTGAAGGCTGAATGGAGTTAAATAGAGAAGAGGTACAAAAGCATGCTGGGTACAAGGAACAGATTATAGAGCACTTGTGAGGAAAGAGAAGGATCATGAGCCTGAAGCAGCAAATTTAAACTAAAGGGGCATGACGGGGAGTTGGAGGAAGAGAGTTTCATGAGGTGATGGTGGTAGCTTGTGAGGGACCTGGGCAGTTCTGGTCTTGAACGCCAGGTTAAGATTTTTACATTGCTACTATTTAATGACCAATGAACTCTTCTGTCAGCTCTGATATATTATTAGGGTTGGGTTCTTAACGGATCACGTTGTGAGGAGATGAGAGTTGGCAGGAAAGGATCCAGCAGAAAGTCTTTGGAAAGAAGCAGAGGTGTTCTAGGTAATGGATATTAGAAGCTTAAATCGGAGGATTGACCGTGGATGTGGAAAGAAGAGGATAGGTTTGAAAGACGTGAAGTGAAGCAGAAAAGAACGTGACAATATAGGGAAAGAGCTAGAGGAAGTGTCAGGAGTGATTCTGAGGTTACTGGCTTTGGCCACCAGGACAGGAAGCCGAGCGTGTGTAGAAGGTTCAGATTTAAGAAAAAGGGAAGAGGGAACTGGGACTTATCAGAGCTGAAGTGTTTCGGACTCTATAGCAGGGACTACGAAATACTTGGTTACATAAGACTGGAGTTCAAATTAGAGGTTTTTTACAGTGATAAAAATTGTGGAAAATAATCTAGATTGATCTTTTCCTTTTTTTTAAATTAGAGACAGAGTCTCACTTTGTCGCCCTCGGGAGAGTGCTGTAGCATCACAGCTCACAGCAACCTCTAGCTCCTGGGCTCAGGCAATTCTCCTGTCTCAGCCTCCCGAGTAACTGGGACTACAGGCGCCAGCCACAACGCCCGGCTATCTTTTTGTTGCAGCTCCCTCTGGGCCTTGAGCGCTGGCTGAGCCCAGGCTCTGTGCCGGTGCTTCACAGCAGATGTCCACAGCTCCGGGTCCCCTCGCCTTCTCTCCCCTCATTGCCGGCCTTCCTGGGCCTCTGATGAAGCACAACGTGAACTCAGGCTTCCAGCCTGTGATAGCCCCGGAAAGGCATCCTCTGGTCCAGCTATCATGGACTCTCCAGGCCCAAGTCACAGCTACCCTGAGAGTTTTCAGCAGTTGGACAGATGTAGAAAAGTGCTGTTTTGTACAATGGAGGTGAAGATGGCAAAGGAGAACTCCAGCTTCTCAAGGAATGGATCTGTCCAGCAAACCCTGGAGGCATCAAACTTCCAACAGACAAAAGTGCACTGATCCCACCCAATTCCTGCCTCCTGCCTTCCGCCTGCAGTCTCTCTCTCCCCCTTTCCTCTCCTTTCCAACTCTCTTTTTCTCAACAATTTTGGAGCTCCTTTTCTGGAATGGCCATCAGAGCTCCCACCACACAAGGCCTGACAACTAAATTAGTGAACTTGTCTAGAAAAACTGCTTTGAAAGTGGACTAGGTGCTGGAGTCTGTGCATAGCTTTCCAAGCAGAGTGCTTCCAAAGGTGAGGGATGCATCGTTTTGCCTGGGATGAGTTGTCAGACTTCATTCCCTGGCCTTGTATGGGGTACAGTTATAGAATTGGTTTTCCAATAAATCCAATTTCTTATTTAAGTTAAGGAACAGTAAGTACTTCAGTTGTATATTTTTTCAAAGTCCGTTAATGATGGAATACTGACTGATTTTCTTGACTATCTTGAGATACTAAATTTCAAGATACTCAGTAAGAATGATGCTATGACTGAAATTTCCCCCTCAATAAATCCCCAATTCATATGTTGAAGCTCTAACTTCTAATATGATGATATTTGGAGATGGGATTATAGGAGGTAACTGGGGTTGAAAGCGGTCATTAAGGTAGGATTGCAATCCAACTGGACTCTGTGTGTGTTTTAAGAAGAAGGAGAGACAAATTTCTTTGTCTTTTTTGCCATGGATGACACAGTGAGAAGGAAGCTGTCTGCAAGCTAGCCTGCATCAGGGAGCAGATGGTCAGCATCTTGGTGTTCAATTTCCAGTCTCTAGAACTATTAGAATGTATGTTTTTTATGGTTTAAGCCACAAAGTGTATAATATTTTGTCATGGCAGTCAGAGCTCAGACAAATAGCTTCCTTGACTAGAAAGATCAGAAAACGCTGAACTAAAGGAAGTTAAGAGGAGTCTGGCTGGTGTGTGTGAGCGTGGTGATGGGGATGCTGATGGCGCTGTCACTTTTCAGGGATGTGTAGTATGAGATGAAGAGTCTGAAATCCTTTTTACAATTATTTGAAAAGCATAGCTAACCAGAGTATATATTATTTTCTCCCTCCAGAAGGCTTCTAGGGAACATACTTTGATAAACAGAGTAGCTCATTTATTTGTTTGATAAAAGAGATAGAACAAAGTACATCTAACAAGACGTACCCTTTTATCAAATACATGAATAAGCTACTCTGTTAGAATGTTAGAAGAATGCTAGAAGAATGGGGCTAATAAATGGGTTGTAGCCTTCACTTGAAAGATAAAGAATTTGCCTCATATTAGGATACTTTTTCTTCCATTCTAGAGATACTTTGCTAAGGAGAACATGTTCCAGCTCCATGCAGGTAAAAATGAAAGAGGAAAAGTCACCTTCTTTCTTTAAGGCTGCATAATATTCCCTGTGGTATATGTACACCATGACTGTCATTTTCTATCTGAACTGAGATTTTCCTGGTTTTTCATATGCAGTTTGTATTGCATTTTCATTATTTTGAATATTACCTTGTAAGACATTTGGTCTGATGTTAATCTTATAGAGAATGTTAATAATATATTTGTTTAGCAGACAATCAGTCACAGGAGTTGAGGCTGACGTTCTCATCAGTCTTCTGTGGGTTGTGGTGTGATTTGGGCTTCAGCCTGTGTTCAGTTGGGATTTGGATGGTAGTCTACCCCTGTTCCAGTTCTCAAAGCCTGTGGTAGGCTATGCTGCTTAGGAGCAAATTCACATATGCATACTTGTGAGTGAGCTTCTATGAGGTCCAGGTCTGTTTTCTGAGTTCCCTCTTCTCTGTGATTACTTTCTCACCTTCAGGCTTCCTGGGGCTTCTCTCTTTTTGGTTCCAGAGATTTGGGGTTCTGTTCACCTTGCTCTACCATGTACTTTTTGTCACGTTGCCTGATAAGCTGTGTGATGGAAGAGCAGAGAGAAGAAACAAGAGCACTAGGAAAATAGATCCACCCTATTGGAACCATGACTCCTCTGATCACAAAAAGCAGTTCAGAGTTTTAGGGTTCTGTAGTTCCCCCCTTCACTACTGCTGCTACCATTACCGGCCCTATAGGATTGCCTGAGGTCTTGGCAGGCAATGGGGAGAACTTCAAAAATAAGAAATAAATGAAAACATAATTTAAAAAAGGATTTCCTCCACTCTCTCTAATACTTCATGCCTATTCCTGGATACAAAACTAGAAAGTGTTCCCAGGAGCTCTATGCATGGATTCCTACTGGTTTCAAGCTTCCTTGATTCAACATTGGGAAATGCCAAAAGAAAAAAGATGATAAACCTATCTCTGTCCCCCGTTCAATGGTATTTCATATTCTGGTGCTTTCCCCCACAATTTGTCTGATATTATTTACTCTGCAGGGGCCCCAAATAGCTCCTCAATGCATTCTGTCCAAGATTTATAGCTGTACTCAGTGAGAAAGTCTGTGCGGATCCACCTCCTCTGTATGCCGAAGGCTGGAGCCATATGTAGATTTCAATCTCTAGCAAGCCCTGTCCTTCTACGAGCTGTAGTTTTAAGCCCAGAATAATCTGCAGCTCATTTTGCCTGCTGTATACCATCACATGCAAAAATACAACAGCCTGCCCAAAGGTTGCACTGTAGGGAAAGAAACTTCTGAGGTAAAGAAGACAGTTGACTCCAACTTCTCATACCGAGAGTTAGATACAGGGTATGAAGACAGCAATTATTATCCACATTTAAAATCACTTCTCCAGGGCTGAACTCTTCCCGCCCTGGTGTTTGTGCTCAGGGTGTATGATGTAGAACAGTTCGAATGTTCATTTTGACCATCATTTATGTACATAAACTTGTCATGCAGCTGAAATCTTTGTTGGGATAAGTTGGGGAGTATTGTGTTCTGATTCTATCCAGAAGTTGACTCATTAGGAATAACCCCAATTTTTATTGTACTTATGCCTTTCCTTTCTGTTTTCTCATATCAATTTTTTTTCTGATAGCCAGTGTGTTTATTCTTTTCTCTATTTTATCAATGGGAAACTAAGGGTCAAATATTTCCTGAGTTTTCATAGAAAATTGTTCATAAATCCAGGTTATGTCTTATTTTAGTGAATTACCTGGAGTAGAGTTGTGGTAGATGCTTAAAATTTTGGCAATCTGTAACAGTACGATGAAAACATTTCTGAATGTATATGAATCATGCCCTATGATTGCACCAATGTACAGAATTATGATTCAATAAAATTATAAAAAAAAAAAAATTTTGGCAAGCATGCAAAAAAAAAACAATTAAAGGCAAGGATCTCTGAGCACAAGAAGGGGTATTATGCAGAGGTCAAAGCATAGAGATAATTATCAGAATCTTAGGAAATTGAGAGGAATCAAATCTCTAGAACCAAAAACAGATTGAGAGAATTACCTAGAATCTTCCATTTCTTCATTATTAATTATTCCTTAGTCCATGGCAATCTGCTATCTTTTCTCCTCACTATACTGAAATTTATTCTCATTATGGCCACCAATGACTAGTTCTGACCAAATTCCACAGCTATTTCCTAGTGATTTACTGTTTTTAAGTTTTGGTTAATGGTATATAACACTATTATTCTCTTTATGAAACTCATACCTCCCTTGTCTTCTGAGATTGTACAAAATCCGGGTGGTAAGTCCACTTTCTGGCCATTCCTTTTCATTCCTCAATAATGAAATTATTGACAATAATGACTCAGTCTTTCAATGTCAGTGTTTCCCTCCATTTTCTTTTAATATCTTTGCTGCACTGACTTCAGGACAACCCCCTTTATATCACTGATTGTTGACATTTACATTGGTGGCTTCCACAGTGACTCTACCTCCATCTCAATCTTTCCATGGACGTTTCCATTTGTTCGTCCTCTAACTACCGCAGATATCATATTTACTTCTAAAGCAAATACAGTAGAACCTTCATGGCTGACCATCTGCCTGCACTGACAACCTTTTTAAGTTGACCTAATTTTCACAGACCAGACATGCACCACATGTACATATGAGTACCGTAGGCCTGGTTCCTTATGTTGACCACCTCTGTATACTGACCCGTCAGTTACAGTCCTTTGGTCAACTTACAGAGGTTCTATGTAATTTTAACCACTTACCTCCCATTCCATGTTTTGTTCACTCTGCAATCTTACCTGTTTCAGTAAATGGTATCAACATCTACTCACTTCCCTAAGTGAGAAACATAAGAATTATTCTCTGTGGGGTTGTGATCATTTCCTGAACTATAGACCTGTCTCTGTTTCAAGCACATAGAAGGATGTGACATGTATTTCTCAGCAAATATTTTTCAGTGGCTCTTTGTTTCCACAGAGATAACATTCCAAATTCATCCTAACCACCTGTTCATCTAAAGCGGAGGTAGATGGGATGGGGGCTGGTGGAGTAAGAATCAAACCTGGCAGATTAAATTAAATTAAAATAGATGCTGAGGCAAAAAGGTAATCTGGTTATTACTGGCATTGCCTCTGGTTTATATTAATTCCCTGTGGTTTTGTGTGTATGTGTGTTTGAGTGTGCCATAGACCCACTTTTGAAATAGGTTATTTTGAGGTCTAGGGAAAGCTTCCCCTTTGCCCTCTGACAGTTTTCTGAAAAGCATGGCAAAGAGGGAGATTAATAGGAGGAAAGGCATACAGTTTTTGTTAATATCTACACAGGAACCTTTAGGATGAAACCCAGAGATACAAAGGAAATTGCCCATTGTGATGCTTAGAGTCAACAAAATGTGGACAGTCCTATAGAAATATGATTGGACAAAGGGTATGGTGTACTGCTAACAGACTGATGGGGGACACCCACAAGGCCCGTCCAGGTACTTCTCGGCCTCTCTGTCATTTCTTCCCTCTGTGTATGGGCAGACCCCTCTCTGGAAGAGGGCGTCTTATAACTCACAGTGAAACGAGGTGAGTAAGGTCATTTCTTTATGCTAGTTTTTATACAGAAAGGCCAAGGGGAAGAAAGGTAGGGTAATAGTTTTAGGTTTTTAGGGTTACCTTTGGGAAAAGGGGTTCTGGTTTCAATGACCTACCTTAGGGAAAATGGATTCTAGTATTTATGGTGAGCCTTGGGGGAGAAGGGGAGTGAGAGACAGAGAGGCAGGAAGAAATTAGAAAGGAACTTCTGCTTCTGAGTCCTTTGTTAAGGATACTGTATTCCGAGTCTCTATTATTGGAAATGAGGCTATTCTAACACAAGCTCCCTCTGTTAGCAGCTACCTCCTGCCACTCCTCACCACAGCCCCTCAGCCAAACGGTCCATGCTCCAACCAGGCTGAGCCGTCTGCATTTCCCCAAATGGGCTATGTGCTCCAGTTCTTTTCTGCAATTCTCTGCGCACGTGGGTTCCTCAGCTGGAGGGTATTCCCCCTGCCCTTACTTTCCAGAGTTAACTCTAAACTGCTCGGTTCTTCATGAAGTTTTACACCCTCTGGAAATCATCCCCTGGCCCTGTAACACCTCCTTCAACAAGACTGCTCTCTGACCTTTCCTTTCCCATCACTTGGGATGGCAATTCTTTGAAACTTAATGTGATTCCATTTTAATTTGATGCTGTACACATGTGACACTTCCAGTCCCTTTTGTTGGATACCATCTTTATCTATTCTGTATAGAGAGACATAGCATAAATGATGTGGTCCTCTGACAAAAGAAACAGAAACATCCCAAAAGTAGCCATCAAAGTAGCAATTTCCAACATCAATAATATTTTATAAGTCCTTCATTATAAGTTTATAATTTTCTTCCTCTTACAGTTATTGCATTGAATGGTGGTAATAGCCTCTGAAAAAGGAGTTATTACCATTTGACAGGTGATGAAATGGGGAGTGACCAAGGAAGGGTAAGTCTGGCAGAATTACCTGTCTGGGTTTTAGATTCTACCTGGAAGCCAGGGGTCTCAGTGTTTCTGGGGTGTGTCCCAGGGATAGAGTATAATCCAGGAAAGAGGGAGCCTCACGCCCACCATCTATCTCTCTGACTGGCAGCCTCATCATCCATCGTGATCATCTAACTGCTCCCACCTTGTTTCCTCCAAGTCCTTCTGGAATCCCCTTCCTAAGGTACAAATGGAGATATGCGTGAAATCACCTGAAAGTAGTTAATTGCTTTTACTTCTAATTACCTTCTTTTTTTCCCCAAGGGCAACGGGTTAATTATCAAGACATGAACCACATGTTAGGTTCCCTGGGTGAAAGACACGTTCCCTTTACCGTGATCACACTGTGTTAATGACCTTGACACTCCCAGAACACAGCTAGAATAATTGTTTATGAGCGGGTTGCTCTACAGAAATATTCATGGAGCTTAGAGCATTAAATCCCTCAATTAAAGATTAAAGACATTTTTTTCAAACTATAAAATTACTTAGCCAAGAAAAAAAATCTTAATTAAAAATCTATCCATAGCCAGCTCAAAACTACACTTAAAATGCTCCAGAAGCGGTAATTTAAAGAGTTAGAAAATGCCAGATTTCTCTTTGTGCCTCTAGTACCAAATAAAACTGTTCATATTTACTCTGCAGGGTGGGCTGGAGCTTCGTAAAGTTTGTTTCTTAACAGCAGTAAAGGGAGTTCTAATTTGGCTTCAGGTCAACACGCACAAGATTCATTTTCCCAGAAGCTGCTAATTTGGTGATTTAGGTGCTTAACATAAAAGGACCTGAGACTCCTGCATTGAAAGTTTGGGATAAAGACAGCAGGTTCTAAGCTCTAACTTCAAACCAAATGCTAATCGTTAATAATAAATTAATAATGGGAACCACTCCGGAACATTCACTTCCCCCAGGACAGTTTGGGAATCGCTTTTCACACTAGACTGTGTTGGAATCTTGGGGAGGGTTTACTGAGGCACAGAGGGCCAGGCTGCACTGGGAGTTACCGATTCACGGGTTGGGGTGCGGTCTATGCATTTGCATTTCTAACAAGTTCCAAGGTGTTGTTGCTGCTGCTGGTGTTAAAACGGCATGTTGAAAACTAGTGACTTAAGTTTAATAAAGACAGTTAATGCCCAAGACAAGTCACGGTTATGTGCCCTGAAGAGTTCTGTCCATTTTCTGGAGTCTTCTCTCTCCCTAACCCCTGTGGCCAGATTTCCATCTTTTCTTTGCCCATTTTCAGTCTTCTTTTCCACCATTGCCTACCCCATTGTCGGTGCTCTGAGGGTGTTTTGGACTCTAACAACAGAAAAGAGAACTTAAACTGGTTTAGGAGGTTATTACACGGATCTGTGTTTCATAAACACAATTTATTAGCTCATGAAGAGAGAGCCCAGTGCAGAGCCACCCTGCAGTCCCGCTTTAGGATGCTGCCCGGGGCCCATGTGATTCACTTTTGTTTCTCTGCTTTGGGAGGCACAGTGTGACTTCCTGCTAACACTGGTTTCTCGAGTGGTTTTAGGACAGTTGCTGTAGCAATCCGGTTTACAAGTTGCATGTTCATGTCTCTTGAGAGAGAAAGTGACTTCTTAGGGCTTTCTTCAGAATAGAGGTTTTGCAAAAGCCTCCGACAGGCCTCTGGTTCTCCCAGTCCAGGGTTAGACTATGTGCTCACACCCGAACCCACCACACCCCAGGTGGATGGGTTTACTTTAGCCCAGTCACACCCGGCTCTGGAGCCCACGTGGAATCAAATTGTCCCGCCACCTGTAACAGACATGACACCCACAGGGAACTGGCCTTCTCTTGAGAATAAAGAGGAAAATTGACACTGGTTAGCAACCAGCAGCGTCTACTACACTTCCTAGGCAGTTATAAAATGAGATAATTTTAGAAAATTAGGAAGCAATAGGAAAAATACTTTCTATATTTAAAAGAGATGACATTTTCTAGGATAAGATTTAGCAAAGTTCATAGAATGATGGGAAAAGGTAAGGCCACTTGGTAAGAGTGAAGCCTCAACCTAAGAGTTTGAACTTCAGTTACCTCATCTTTAAAGTAAGCATAATGTGAAGTTTTCAGGGGTGTCAGGACGGGAAAGGACAGGTGCGGAGGAACTGCTGTGTAACAAGGGCTCAACGGATTGTAACCATCACTGCGTGTAACACACTGCGGATGTGTGTGCTGAGAATTAATGCAGCAACTGGCAAAGTCTGGATGATCTCCATTTAGGGAAACGGCAATGACCTGGGAAATTTTAAACTATTAAGCTTGGTATTGATTTTTGGCAAAATTCTGTATTTAATTATGAAACACATAGGAAAGTAGACAATTCGGTGATGAACGGACAGCACTAAGCAGGCGGCACCTGTGGCTCAGTGAGTAGGGCACTGGCCTCATATACGGAGGGTGGTGGTTCAACCCGGCCCCGGCCAAACTGCAGCAAAAAATAGCCAGGCGTTGTGGAGGGCACCTGTAGTCCCAGCTGCTCGGGAGGCTGAGGCAAGAGAATTGCTTAAACCCAGGAGTTGGAGGTTGCTGTGAGCTGTGAAGCCATGACACTCTACCCAGGGCGATAAAGTGAGACTCTGTCTTTAAAAATAAATAAATAAATAAACAGACAGCAATAAACTTCCCCTAAGAAAGTGTCAAGCAAATGAACTTTGTTTCCTTTGGGGATATAATTACCAAGTTGGTGCCCACAAAGGCCATGCTCTCCAGAGTACGGTGTGATGTCACTGGGGGGACACAGGCGGCTCCCTGATGTCTCTTACTGGTTGACACTGTGTGTTCACTATCAAGACAATTTTCTCATCCTTGCGTGATGGTAGTTGTGCCCTCCGCTCCTTCTTCTCCACTGTCGACCCTGCCTCTGGTCCTTCTGACACTCCGCTTACTCTCTGGGGTTCCCCACCCGACAGCTCACTCCGCCTTCAGTCTTCCTATTCTTTTCTATTGCCCCTCTTTTTAAAAAATTTTTTTAACAGGTGGAATCTTTCTATATTGCCCAGGCTGGACTCACATATCTGGGCCAAGTGACCCTCCTGCCTTGGTAGCTGAGACTACAATGAGCTCTCTCTCCTACTCTTAACTTTCCCAGTACACCCCCCAGGCCTCTGCCCCTGCATGTTCTTCCTCTCAGCTCCATTTCCCTTGATCTACCGCCCTACACAATCTCAGCTCCTAGACAAGCTTCTTTTTTGGCCTCTCCCTTTGCTCAGTAACTTCCCCACCCCAGGCTCCATCCCTCTCCCAGCGCCCAGGGCTTCCTTCTAGAAGTTGCTTCACTGGTCTTAGATTTATCCCCAGATTCCTTATCCTTGGATTACACATGCCACTTACCCAACATCTCCATCCCTTCTTTTCAGACTGGCTGCCTGCCAGCCCATCCCACTCTCTTCCTTTAACTATTTAATGTTTCTCTGAACTCCTTGGGGTCAAGACCCCCCAGACCCCTATCTCTCTCCAAGTTCTGGCAATTCTATGATTTGTCCTCCAACCCAGAATGAACAGACTGTCTCTGTCCCTTCTTGCCTTTAGCACTTTTTGGCCTGGCTTACCCATTAGTTTCTGTTAAGAAAACATCTTTTTGTATGTAAAAATAAATTAAAGCAATTTAAAGAAAACTATTAAATGGCTAATAGTGCAGGTGGCATGTGGCCTTGGCGCAAATTGTGACGAAAATTCAAAGTTGCCCTAAGTTGGCAGCAGGGCTATGAATATGAAATTACAAAGTATCTGGGGAAGTCACGTTGGAAAGATGATAAAGTAGTTTCCAGAGGACAGACCTGTTAGGTAACGGCCCAGCCTGTTAAAGGGTCAGCCTCAAAGAAGGCACTTGGGTGTGTCCAAAAGACTCAGTTTTTAAAACTATCATCCATGGTATAAAATGTTTGACAACTGGCTCTCAAAACCAAATAAATAAATAGATAAATAAGCCCTAGTCTGTAGCATTTGCTGAGTTTTGTAGCGTGGATTCCCCCACACTGGCCAATGCCACGGTGACAACGACAGCCCTGTATGTGGGTTTGGGAAGCGGGCACACACAAGTCTTGCAGCCTAGTACCGACCAGTCACAACGCACCACTGCCTGTTCTGGTCACTGCTGAATTTCTGGGGTCCTTGAGTTCCTTCTTTCATGAAAGGCAATAATCATATTTATTTCATAAAATTGCCAGAAGGGTCAGGCCACATAACGTGGGTACAATGCCTTACGCACAGTGCTTCTCCTCTGTCTTGTTAAAGAAATGAGCTGGAAGCAAAGCCGGGTCACTTACAGGCTGTGAGGACGTTTTGTATGATGTGGGCAACATCAGACAAAGTGTCTCTATTTATGAGTGAAAAGAGTTAAGGAAATTGGCCTCTGCTGATGTGTGATCCACTCAATACTGGGAGGGAGAAGCAGAGACAACCAGCCCTAAAACCTAGGTTCTCTGTTGATCAGGAATCCAAAGCCAGAGCCTTCAATTGTAGGATTAACCGCTATACTTTTCCCCACTATTCTTTTTGCTTGTTTGTTTTTTGGTTTGTTGTTTACAGCTTTTTTGGAAAGAAGTATGGAGAATTGTCAAGGAACTGAACGTTGACCTACCATTTGATCCTGCAATGTCATTACTAAGTATCTACCCAGATGAACAAAAATCATTTTACAACAAAGACATTTGCACCAGAATGTTTATTGCAGCCCAATTCACCATAGCCAGTATTCTCTTTGGTGGGGGAGAGGGGAGGCATAGCCCTCCTTTTTGTTCCCTTTTTTTTTTCTAGCTTATCCATTAGTTTCCTTTTGAAAACATTTCGATGTGAAGGAAAGTATTACATAATTAATGGTATAGGTGGTATGCGGACTTGGCACATAGTGAGTTATAAAATCCCTGACTTACAACTGCTGTTCCTCAGATGACTGGGTACCAAGGAGGCAGAGAGAGAAAGTGAAGCAGACAGCAAAGCTCTTTCTGTATAAACCCCTTAAAGAATTGACAGTGCCCAGGTGTGAGCAGGAACCCGGGCAGCCAGCCACCACCCACCACCCGCTGTCTGCTCCAGCTGTTGCAGCCTGGAGATTAAGAGGAAGTAGCAGGAGGAAGCTTCAGCTTCTCAGCTGAGAAGTGCGGAGTGTGGGGACGGAGCATGGCAGTGGGGGGACACTGCACCTTCATCTGCTGTTAAGCAAATGGCTCTGAAAGAAGAAAAACCAGGCAGTTGTTGTTTTTCAGCTCTGAAAGGGGAGGAGGCGAGTAACTTCTTAGATGTGGGGCTGAGTCCTACTCAGTTAGGTAAGGGGTGGTCAGTGCCGGGTGTGGCTGTCCTGGCCAATCTCACCTCATCATTACCGTCTCTGCTCCTGGTCCTGGGATGAGGCTCAAGGGAAAGTTCACCTCACTGAGCCTTCGCTGTGCTTGGCGTTCACTATGTTGATGTGATCTTGGCCCAAATGAAAGCAGCCTGACAGCTCAGGGATGGAGACTCTGCCTAGAGAGGAGGGGTAAAGCTCAGGATCAAGTTTATGACTTATTAAATGTCATGTACTTATAAATCTGGAGAAATCATCCATCTCCTGGGGTTTCTACTAAAATGAAATAAATCCTGAAGCCAAAGATGTGACTGATGAAGAGATAGGGAAGATCCATGAGCTCACGGGGCTCGGATTTGGGCTCTGCCAGGAGAAGAAGCAGCTGAGCCCTCCACCTTTTCCTCATCTCCATACCCAGATGGAACCCCAAGGATGAGGGCCAGCACCCACTGGTTTCAAGAGCGGTCACGATGGTAGTGAGTTTCATTGCAGCTGGGCTCAAGTGACTCCTCTGTAGCCTCATGTGTATCTGTAAAATGTGGATGATAACGTCCAGTCCTGGAGGGATACGTAAAGACTACTCAAGATAATAGATGTTCTGATCCCAAATGGTCACCCAGATTGAGAGGAGAATTCACTGTCCATAAATTCTGGTTATTACTCTCACAGTGAGAAACTGGGAAGGTACCTGGACCGACCTTGGACCTTCCAGGGCCAGGGGTCAGGTAATCAGACTGAAGGTAGAGCTATAATACATATGGCCCCGAATGGCAGGGTTTCACACTTGAGTTGTTTGGGTAGCACCTTTACAATTTCATTAGTGCAGACTCCCTGTAATATTATCTTTCATAATTTAAATAGAACTACCTTTTTAAAATTTTACATTCCCACTGTCGATATATTGACACAAACATTCCAGCTGCTTCATGATAGGTAAAAGCTGAAGAAAAGAGTGCGTCAGAATGCTGGAGACCAGAGCGTGACAAAGTGGGCTTGTTTATTTCACCACTTGGGCGAGAGTGGGCTAAGAACTAAAGGATATGGGGGGTTTGGGAGGGGAGCCCATGAGCTGGTTTCTATCAAGGACCACCAAACTGTTGTTCTCATCAGGGCATTAAAGATGTTACTTCATTACAGGGACTCTCCTGGCAGGTTCTCTTACTGGACTGTCAGCCTATTCCTCTCTGGGTCTATTCCTGGGCTGGTTGAAGGGCGAGCCTGCAGCATGTCTTCCTTATATGAGTTATGTCCACCTGTACCAGAGTCTTACAGAATGGCTTTTCAAGACGGAGCTAGTTTGCCCAATCTAACACTTCACATCTTCAACAACACTTGGTGGTGTCTGCCTTTCTTTTGCCAAGGCCAAAAGGGAAACCTTCTGCTTTGCCCTCCAAAGATGCACTAAAAATCAACTGACCAAAGGCAGATTGGTAAGAGAAAAGACATAAAATTTATTAACATGTACATGTATGCATGGGAGTCATACTATATATAGTAAAGGAAAAAGAACAGGGTCTTGGAGGGAGAGAAGAGGAAACCTCACTAGCAAAGGCCACCTAGTTATGCAAATGAAACTTCACGGAGCATCTCTCAGGAAGAGTAAATTTCTCTCAGACCTTCGAAGGCCGCAGACTGACAGCCCCACCCGGGAGGCAATCTTTCCTAGACCCAGACTGGGGCGGGGGCGGGCACAGCAAACATGTCTGTTTATTTCACCAATGCAGATTTTCTGTACAGATGCAAATCTTCACTAAAGTTGCAGGTCTATCGTCTGCAAGCCCTCTCAAAATATAGCAAAGTAATGGATTTGGGGGCGAAATATTTGTAGTTTCTTTTCTTTCTCTCTTTTCTTCTTTCCTCTCTTTCTTTCTTTTATTTTTTTTAACCTAAATGGAAGAGGCTGAGACACGAAATATAATTTCAAGTATTTACTTAGGCCCAAATGAGGACATCTGCTAGGAAGCCTTGTAACCAGTAACCTTGGATATGAGTTTCATTCAGCTTTTCATCAGCAGGTTTATGAAGATAAAAGAGAAGGACTGGGGAGTGGGCCGATCCAAAGTTGTTAGTCAGGAATTCTCACTGGTCTACAAAAATAATATTAATTAGAGATTGGCTATCCATCGTTAAGCTCTACAATATGGGTTACAGTGTCCAATGCACCATTAGTAGGTTAATTAGTAGGTTGTGGCAACAGCAAGCCATTTCAAGAGATGACTACCTAGTTTACAATGAAGAGTAGGGAGTGATTGCTCTCTCATTTTAATATCTCTCTGGACCTGATAATCTAAAAGAACTGATGTTCCTCAGATAAAAGTTCTTTTCTCACTGTCTTTCTTTGACAAATAAAAAAAATACATATTTATTACTTGTGCTATGATGTTTTGAAATATATATACATTGTGGAATGGCTAAATAGAGCTAATTAACATATACATTAACTCATGTATTTAGTTTTACCCAGGTTGGGCCTTGAACCCACCACCCCTGGTACATGGGGCTGGTGCCCTACCCTTTGAACTACAGGCAGCACCCATATACTTAGTTCTTAATGGTAAAAACACCTAAAATCTACTCTTTTCATGATTTGTATGAATACGATATTTTGTTATGAACTATAGTCACCTTGTTGCATAATAGTTCTCTTGAACTTATTTCTCCCATATACTGAAATTTTATATCATTCTGCCAACATCTCCCCATATTCCCTTTGTCAGTGAAGAAATTTTAGTAAGAAAAAAACTGGTTTTAGTAAAGAAAATATTTAATAGTTTATTAAGATATAATTCACATACCATCCAATTCATCCATATAAAGTGTATTGTTCAATTTTTTTTTAGTATATTCCCAGAATTATGCAACTATCTATCTTAAAATCTAATTTTAGAACATTTTCATCACCCAGGAAAGAACCTCCTTACCCATTAGTAGTCATTACCTCTTTCCTAGCAAGCTCTCAGCCTTGGGCAATCATAGTCTATTTTCTGTCTTTATACATTATTTTATTCTGGTTCTTTCTATAAATTTCTCTATTGTGGACATTTTATATGAATAGAACCATACAATTATAGTCTTTTGTGACTGGCTTTTTTCACTTAGCATAATGTTTTAAGAATTGTCTGGGTGCCACTCCTTTTTATTGACAAATCAAATTTTCCACTGTATGGATATATCACATTTATTTATCAATTGATGGACATTTGAATTATTTCCACTTATTGACTATTATGTTTAATGTTGCTATATAGGAAAGGTGTAAAAGGTGGTGCCCAATGAGGCTGCAGAGATATTCAGGCCGGGTTTATTGGAAGGGGAGGGCCATCCGCCTGGGCAGTGCAAAGGTGGTGTCTGTGCCTGAGGGCAGTTAGAGACCCTTTTTATATGGGGCCATCAGTGGTGGACACATTCCACAGCTGGCCTGTCAGGTTAGGATCTTTCGACCTGAACTTCTCGGGTGGGCTAATCAGATCCTTTGTGTCTTTGTCTTAGGAGGACAGGAGGAAGAGGGGGAGGGAAAAGGATTTGTGTGTGTCTGTGTTAGGTCCCCCAACAATAAATATTTGTGTACAAGTTTTTGTGTGGACATGTGTTTTCATTTCTCTTGGATTGTATACTTAGAATTGCTGATCATACCATAACTCTACATTTAACTTTTTGAGCAACTGCCATTTTTTTTCCAAAGCACCTGTACCATTTCACAATTTTATCAGAGGAGAATGAAGTTTCCAGTGTATTCATATCTTTGCCAGCACTTACAATTGTCTTTTTTATTTTAGCTTCCAAAGAGAGTGAGTATACTGTGGTATCTCATTATGGCTTCAATTTGCATTTTCCTAGTGACTAAAGATGTTAAACATCTTTTCCTTTTGCTTATTGGCCATCTCTCTGTCTTCTTTGGAGAAATATCTATTCAAAGCCATTGCCTATTTTTTATTTATTTTATTTATTTTTTCATTTTTTCCCCATGCAAATGGCTTTTTCTTTTTATTGAGTCAAATACACATAGATCATGAATACATTTATGCATATGTGGCGTAAAATGTGTTGATTTTTTTTTTTTTACACAATCTGACATGGTTACATCAAACCAATCAACATAGCTTTTGCCTCATTTACTTGATTATTGTGTTAAGACATTTATGTTCTACACTTGACAGATTTGACTTGTACCATTGCAATATGCTCCATAGGTGTGGTCCCACCTTTTACTCTCCGTCTATCAAACCTCCCTCCCTCCCCTCCCTTCCCACTCAATTTCTCCCCTTCATCCTGGGCTATAGTTGTGTTCCATTTTTCATAACAAAGTGTGAGTAAATATAAGAAGGTTTCATAGAAGTACTGAGTACATTGGATACTTTTTACTCCATTCTTGAGATACTTTACTCAGGAGAAAACATAACCTGCAAATATCCTCTCCCATTCTGAAGGCAGTCTACTTGCTTTACTTACTGTGTTCTTGGCAGTGCAGAAGCTTTTTAGTTTGATCATATCCCAGTAATGTATTTTTGGTATTGCTTCAATTGCCTTGGGGGTCCTCCACATAAAGTTTTCTCCCAGGCCAATTTCTTCAAGGGTTTCCCCTTCACTCTCTCCAAGAATCTTTATGGTTTCATGTCTTAGGTTTAAGTCTTTTATCCAGTGAGAGTCAATTTTTGTTAGAGGTGAAAGGTGTGGGTCCGGTTTCAGTCTTCTACAAGTTGCCAGCCAATTCACCCAGCACCATTTGTTAAATAAGGAGTCTTTCCCCCAATTTAAGTTTTTGATAGGTTTATCAAAGATCAAATAATGATAAGTGTCTGGATTCATCTCTTCATTCTCAATTCTGTTCCATACATCTACCTCTCTATTTTCGTGCCAATATCATGCTGTTTTTGATCACTATAGATTTATAGTATAGTCTGAAGTCTGGTAGCATGATTCCACCTGATTTGTTTTTATTTCTGAGTAATGTCTTGGCTATTCGAGGTTTTATCTGTTTCCATATAAAATGAAATACTAATTTTTCTAGATCTTTAAAGTATGACAGAGGTACTTCTAATGAGGATTGCATTAAATCTATAGATTGCTTTAGGTAGTATGGCCATTTTTAACAATGTTGATTCTTCCCAACCATGAGCATGGTATGTTCTTCCATTTGTTGACATCTTCAGCTATTTCTTTTCTCAAAGTTTAATAGCTCTCTTTATAGAGATCTTTCATGTCCTTTGTTAGGTACACTCACAGATATTTCATTTTCTTTGGCACTACTGTAAAGGAAATAGAGTCCATGACTGTTTTTTTTAGCTCAACTATTATTGGTATGTATGAATGCTACTGATTTGTGAGTATTAATTTTTTAGCCTGAGATGCTGCTATAGTCCTTGATCACTTCTAAGAATTTTGTGGTTGAGTCCCTGGGGTTTTCCAGGTATACGATCATATCATCTGTGAAAAGTGAAAGTTTGATCTCCTCTGACCCTATATGGATACCCTTAATTGCCTTTTCTTCCCTAATTGCAATGGCTAAGCCTTCTATTACAACGTTAAATAGTGGGCAAACTTGCCTGGTTCCTAATCTGAGTGGAAATGTTTTCAATTTTACTCCATTCACTATAATATTGGCTGTAGGGTTTGCTATAGATGGCCTCTATCAATTTAAGAAATATCCCTTCTATACCTAGTTTCTTAAGTGTTCTGATCATGAAAGGATGATGGATATTATCAAAATCTTTTTCTGCATCAATGGAGATGATCATATGGTCTTTGTTTTTTAATTTGTTTATGTGATATATTATATTTATAGATTTACATATATTGAACCAGCCTTGAGAGCCTGGGATAAAACCCACTTGGTCATGGTTTATAATTTGTTAGATGTGTTGCTGGATTCTGTTTGCTAGGATCTTTGATATTTTTGCTGTTGCCTATTTTTTAAAAGGGCTGTCTTTTTATAGTTGTGTTTTTTATATATTCCAGATACAAGTCCCTTTAGATACATGATTTGAAAATATTTCCTAT
>CAUYON010127268.1:0-29612 GCA_963573935.1 Arctocebus calabarensis | reverse complement strand
AGGGAAATTGGTGGGCCACACCTACGGTGCATCTTAGAAGGGTACAGGTAAAACTTACTAAATGTAGAATACAAATGTTTTCATATAGTGATTAAATGGCCATGAAGGCTATGTTAAAAAAAATAAAATATGGGCTCGGCACCTGTGGCTCAACGGGCTAAGGCGCCAGCCACACACACCTGAGCTTGCGGGTTCAAATCCAGCCCCGGCGCCAAACAACAATGACAGCTGCAACCAAAAAATGGCCGGGCGTTGTGGCGGGCACCTGTAGTCCCAGCTACTTGGGAGGCACAGGCAGGAGACTCGCTTGAACCCAGGAATTGGAGGTTGCTGTGAGCTGTGATGCCAGTGCACTCTATCCAGGGTGACAGCTTGAGGCTTTGTCTCAAAAAAAATAAATAAAATATGAAAACTAATTTATGGGTAGTTGATAAGAGAATGTATAATTTCATCCTGGTGGAGGAGAAGAGAGGACTAAGAAAATATAGTTAATCCTCCAGAAAATATGAAAAGAGTAGAAACAACGATGCTCTTTATCTAATAAAAACACAGGAAAAAGCAGAATAGCACAAAATAAGATTATAGAAATAAATAAAACATGTTAACGTTTATAATAACTGTAAATGTAATAAAATTGTCATTTAGAAGACAGTACTCATCAGACTGAATTTTTAAAATTTAAGCTATTTTCAGAATGTACCTAAAATATAACACATAGAAAGATTAAAAGTAAAGGAATATACTAGATATTCAAGGCAACAGGTATGAGAAAGCTAGTGAACCTATATTATTATTGGACAACATAAACCTTAAGGTAAAAAAGAAGAAGCATCATTAATGATAAAGATGGTTATTAAATAATGATTAAAAAGATCATCAGGAATGTAAAATAATCCCAAATTCATATGCATCTAATACTACAATTTCACATATACACAGAGAAAAAAATAGATGTGCAAGGAGATAAAGTGGGAAATTTTAATGTATCTCTGTTAGTAATTGATCAAACTAATAAAAAATTAAATGGAATATATAATATTTGAATGGTGATATTAAAAATCTTAATCAAAATATATAAATAGACTTCTAAATCTAAGAGACCTGGGAATAAATCTAAGAAAAGTCTTGTAGGACATTTATGGAGACGATTATTAACATACACTGATTTTGAAGAAGATCCAAATGAGATACTATATGGTCATATATGGATGATTCTATATGACAAAGATGCCAGTTCCTCCTAAGTTAGTTAATAAATTCAATATAATTTTAATTGCAAACATTCAACATAATTCTAATTTTTAAAATTCCAACAAGGTTTTTCATGAAATTGAAAATTTGATTCTAAAATTCCTATTGAAGAGCAAAGAACCAAGACAAGATGATTTTGAAAACAGAATAAAGTGACCTGGAATTCCTCCCAGATATCATGATTTTATAAAGTTGTAGAAATTAAGACATTGAAGTAGGGATAAAAACTTGACATAATATAGGACTCAGAAACAGATCGAGAAATGTATGGAGATCTGATATATCAGAAAGGTGTCATTACAAATCAATAGGGGGATAATGTAACACGAATGATTCAATAACTGGTCCTGGGAAAACTGGTTATTTTTATGGAAAAAAAAATTAGGTTCTCCATACCTAAAAGTAAATCCTAGGTAGATTATGACCTTTAATATGAAAAGCAAAAATTTTTAACTTTTAGAATAAAATGAAAGATATTGCCTAATGACCTTGGAATAAATAAGTAGTTTAAAAAACCTTAAAGGACAAAAGTTGAGATGTTTAACTACATTGGTACATTGGATTAGATTACTTCTTCTTTTTTTGAGACAGAGTCATACTCTGTCACCAAGGCTAGAGTGCTATGGGGTCAGCCTACCTCACAGCAACATCAAACTTCTATCCAATAATAAATATCATAGTTGAAGTAAAGGATAAATTAGAGACTCACAGAAGATATTTGCAACACTTATTATTGATTGACTAAGATTAGCATTCATATGCTACATATGAATACATGTTTATATATGTTTATTAAACATAGCATACATGTTTATTATAATTATATGCTAAATATATAATTAACATGTAGGTGTATATACCAATAAAAAGGGTCAAAGCATAGAAATAGTCAATTCATAGGATGACTAATGAATTTATAAAATTGTGCTTCATTTCATTAGAAATGAAATACAAATCAAAACAACGATGATACATCATTATTTTACATTCATCAGATTGATATTTATTTATTGACACAGAGTCTCACTATGTCACCCTCAGTAGAGTGCCATCGTGTCATAGCTCACAGCAACCTCAAACTCTTGGACTTAAGTGATTCTCTTGCCTCAGCCTCCCAAGTAGCTGGGACCACAATGCCTGGCTATTTTTGGCTGCAATTGTCCCTGTTGTTTAGCAGGCTGGAACCTACCAGTGTCCGTGTATGTGGCCGGCACCCTACATATTGAGCTACGGGCACCGAGCCCAGATTGATATTTAAAGTCTGATAATACCAAGTGTTGACAAAGATAGAGAGCTTTGAGTACACTGTCAGTGGGAGTGGAGAGAGTTGCAAACATTGAGGAATTTTATAATAGGTAGCAGAGTTGATGATGTGGATGCACTACAACTCAGCAATTTCACTTCTAAGCACACACCCAAGAAGAGCTCTTGTACACATGCACAAGGAAACATATGTGAGACTGTTCACTGTAACACTGTTTCATAATGGCAAAAGTTGGAACCACTTAAATGTCCAACATAAAAATAATTAATGAATAAACCATGGTATATTCATATGGTGGAACACTATGGAGCAGTGAAACTTGAGGCACTAGAACTTTATAATTTAACTTGCATAAAAGTCAAAAATGTAAGGTTGTATACATGCCCATGTAAAAGAAAAACACAAGTATATTCTAGTGAGGCAGAAGAGAGAGAAGGGGAAGAGAAAGGGGAGGAGGGAGGATGATTGGCAGGATTTCACCTAATGTGCACACTGTGAGGGTATTCAGAACACCCCCGAGGTAAAGGGCTCAACTACACTTGAACCTTACAAACGAAAACAGAGTAACCTACGGGGTAGGTTACTGATCTGTTTTTTGAAATTATCTTTTATTGTTATTTATAAATATTAGTTGTCTATTTTTTGAGACTTTGGGGAAAAAATAAAAAGAAGTTAACTGATGACTCCATACTGAACCTCAGAGTCAAAGCATTCTATAGTAGACATTCTCTTATTTGACAATGTGAATGTTACTTTTTTGCATTATTATTGCTCAATTAAAAAAAAGAAAACAGAGTAACCTAAACATTTGTACCTCCATATTAATCTGAAATTAAAAAAAAAAGAAAAAGAAGTAAGGTTGTAGAGAAAAATTAGTTGCAAAAAGTTAATAAAACATTCAAAACAATATAATACAGTTTTCAAATACACACTAGTACAAGAATAAAAACTTACAGGGGGAATCATAAATACCAGATTCAAGCACCTCTCAGAAGGAAGGAAAGGCATAGTGCTGGGAACTGCACAGACAGGCTGATCAAACCCCACAATGTTTCTTTTCTTTTTTTTGAGACACAGCCTCAAGTTGTCGCCCTAGGTACAGTGCCGTGGTGTCACAGCTCACAGCAACCTCCAAGTCCTGGGCTTAAGCGGCTCTCTTGCCTCAGCCTACTGAGTAGCTGAAACTACAGGTGCCCACCACAATGGCTGGCCATTTCTCGGTTGTAGTTGTCATTGTTGTTTGGCAGGCTCAGGCTGGATTTGAACCTGCCAGCTGTGGTGTATGTGGCTAGTGCCTTAGCCGCTTGAGCTATAGGTGCTGAGCCCACAGTGTTTCAATTTTGCAGCACTGAAGAGAATGTGGCACCTGTTAAGATTCTATGAAGCTGGTGATGGATACACAAGTGTTCCTAATATTTTCCTCTGTGCTCGTGATATGCAGGATTTAAATATTAACAAAACTTGAATTTTATTAGGAGAATGAAAATTTACACATAAGATAAGACATAATGAAATAAATAGCATAGAAACTATGTGGGCAATGAATTGGAGACGTTCTCCTAGTGTACTGAGATAAATGTCAAAGATGAAAAATATGAGGAAAAAAGATAGATATGAATGTGGCTACAGAGAATAAGATCTAAACTAAGGGATTATGGGTTTCTTTGGTGTTTACTAGAACAATGGAAACAGAAATATGAATCAAAAATATAAAAATAAAACTTGTCAGAGCTGGAAGAAAATCCCTGAGAAGAGTTTAAAAGAACTAATGTTTTCACTAAAATTAAGATATCTGTACCTAAATACAAACTAATAACATTTTTATAGACCTACAAAAAAGACCTTTAGGATTCAGATGGTGATTTTCATGTAGACAAGAAGCTGAGTAAGTAAAGAAATACTTGATACTGAAAAACATAATCTAAGAGGTGATTTCTCTAGATTATATCTGGCTTAGTCTAGACAAATCAAAGGTAATAAGTAAAAAAAATTAACTTATGTTAGAAATATCACTTTGCAGGTATAAAAGAAAAAACTGTCAGATTCAATAGCAGAAGGAATACTAGGTAGCGGTCTCTAAAATATACATAAAGAATATTCTTTGTAATTCTAAGGAACAGGCTAATCATCAATCCTTCTAATTGTCTAAGGGTTTTTTTCCTCCTGTTGTGTCTAGTCATCCCTATAAAAATACTTTTTCTCAACAACAATTCAAATTGGCACCCTTAATTTTTAATGAGCATCATCAAAAATAAAGCATGCAAAAATATTTCCTTATCTACTGTAAAACCACTGTGAAAGTCACTATTCATTATAATGTTCAACGTTCTTGATGCAATGATTCACTTGGTAATTTCTTCCTAAAACTGTATCCAGAAAAAAGTTCTTTTCACTGAAAAACTGGTTTGCAGTTTTTAGTTAGACATTAAGAGTTCTGGAAGACATTAATTTCTTTTTTATTCTTGCAATTAGGAAGCTCAGAGTTTAGCAACATCCAAGGCTTAAATGGCCATCTCATCTCTAGTCTTGACACAATTACGTCCCTTACCTCTATTTGGTTTTTGATAATTTTATCATACTTCTTTTTAATTACAGCTGGGGGTGGTGATGAAGAGGAGGTGTATGAACTTTCTCAAATCAGTTTTGCACATGAGTGAAATGTCAATGATTAAAAATACTTTCAAATAACTTGAGCAATTCCACGGGCTGCCATGGGTCTAATAGACTGTAGCTTGATTGCAGGTGGAGAAGACCAGGGGTAACTAAGCCAGAGAGGGTCCCAGCAGTGTTCTACAGTGAAGAAAACCTCTCTTACTTTGTATATATCATATCGTCGTGGAAGTAGAGCCAATCTTAAATCAGAGAAAGAAGCCTGGCTTAAGTCTTCAGTCTGATCCACAACCCTGCCCAGTATTAATTGTAAACGCCACAGACGGTTGGCGACAGGAGCAAGCCAGCCTCTCTCTGGGTCATGAGATTAATTTGTGCCCAAGAAACCTTGTGTTCAAAATAAACAAGGGTAAGATTAAGCTGCTCATTTTCAGATGGGTATTGGCATATTGACTAAACTCAGACCAAGAGAGAGGAGAATCCAGGGGCACAGCTGAGCATTCCTAGGCGTGGGGGCGTCACAAAGCCCTTGTCCATCAGAGAGAAAGCCGTGACCTGGGGAGCCTGCAGATTCACTGAGGAGCAGGAGGAACCGTGCGGCAGGCTCAGCATGGGCCACTCTCTCATGGAAGTTTCCACAGTGGTTTGAAACCTACTCCCTGAGAAAACACCAATTAGCTGGAATTTACTGAGCAGAGGAAGAGACGGACATGGAAGGGCACAGAAAGGCTTCTGGGGACAGCGGAGGTAGCTGGCACACCGCTGCTGGCCAGGGGGCTCGGCTCCCATGCCAGGAGGAACACAGCAGGAGGTGCTGGCTGGGGCTGGACTACGGAAAATTTTAAGCGTCAGGCTAAGAAGTGTGGTCTTTATCCTTGGAGCTAAGGAGAAGGGAGCAAGAGCCAGTGGCGGTGGCGTTTAGTCAGCCCCGCTGGGCGGCAGTTTCTGCTTGCTGCTGCGGCACCTCTTTGCCTTCTGCGCCCTGGACCAGACTGCCCTGCGACCCCCTTCGGCACTCAACCCAGAAGGCCTCCCCCTGCATTCTCTGGTTCCTCATTCCCTATCCCTCTGGGGAAGTCCCACAACTTTTACCAGTCATCCTCAGTGTCACCTTGCCGTGAAACTTCTGTCCACCCACTGCCCAAATCCCACAGCTTTTACCAGTCATCCTCAGTGTCACCTTGCTGTGAAACTTCTGTCCACCCACTGCCCAGTCCCCTGACCCTCTGCCTTTCTCTACGCTGCCCTTCTCCACACGGGCAGCTGTGTGCCCAAGTGTCTGGATCACTACCCTTGAAGGGCCAGGGCTGCCTTAGTTCTCTGACAAAAGGGTCTGGTGAATATAAATACTTGTGAAATGAATGCCTGATGCTTTTGGGACTTACATACCTTCTATACCCTTACTTTATAACTTTCAGTGGAAATATACAGTTTTTTTTGTTTGTTTTTGGCCGGGGCTGGGTTTGAACCCACCACCTCCAGCATATGGGGCTGGCGCCCCACTCCTTTGAGCCATAGGCGCCACCCAGTAATATATAGTTTTTAATGAAACTACATTCAATTTTCCCATGTGCAGTCATGCACCACATAATGACATTTTGGTCAGGGACAGAGCACACATATGATGGTGGTCTAGAGCTTTCTCATAGCCTCAGACAAAAACTCTGCACCCCTGACTCCTGGCAATCTAATCCACTTTCTCTCTCTACAGATTTGCCTGATGTTGATATTTCATGTAAGTATAATCACACAATTTTTGTGTCTCGTTTATTTCACTTAATGTAATTATTTTCAAGGTTCCTAAGATTATGATACCATATTTTCACTATACCTTTTCTAAGTTTGGATGTGTTTAGATATGCAAATACTTCCCACTGTGTTAGAATTGTCTACACTAACATGCTGTCCAGGTGTGTAACCTTAGGACCAATAGGCCACACCATATAGCCTAGGTGTGCAGTAGGCTGTACCATTTGGGTTTGCAGGAGAACACGCTACGATGTTCACACAGTGACAAAATCGCTTAATGATGCATTTTCCAGAACATCTCCCTCTTGTTAGGTAATGCATGACTTTACTTGATTCAGTATTATTCAAACTATAGATTTCAAATTCCTTAGTGGATTGTAAAAATAATTCAGTGGGCCATACCACACTAAAAAAAAAATAATAATAAAACTTAATGGTGTAAACTATAAAGCCCTGCAATTTAGTGAGGGTAAGTAACGCTCTGTGTGATATTTGCATACATGCACTGATATTTCTACGCAGTTGGCTCTATCAGTGGGTTCCACATCCATGGATTCAACTAACTGCGGATCGAAAATATCAGTGAAAAAAAAATAGATGCCCCTGTACTGAACACTACAGACTTTATTTTCTTGTTATTTCCTTAAACAATACAGTATAATAATTATTTACATAGCATTTACATGGTATTAGGTATTATAATCTAGAGATGACTTAAAGTGTACAGGAGGATGTATGCAGGTTCTATGCAGATACCATTTTACATAAGGGATTTCAGCATCCATAAATTTTGGTACTTGTGGGGGGTCTTAGAATCAATCCTCCATGGATACTGAGATTATGTTTGTGTGTGCTAGGATGCAAGGTAAATTGTATAAACTTATTTATAGCCTGCAGTCTAAAAAAGTTTGAGAACTACTTCACTCTGGTTGTTTTCAAAATGTTGGTTAATTTCCCAGCTGACTGCCATTTTACTTTGAGCAGGCTTTTTAGTTTTATTTTTGTTTTATAGTAGGGTTTCTCAACCTCAGCACTATGGACCAAATGTGGGTCACTTTTTGTGCAGTAGACTGTCCTGTGCTTTGTGGGGTATTTGGCAACATCCCCAGATCTACCCACTAGGTGCCAGTAGCGCCTTCCCCACAGTTGCAACACCCACAATGTCTCCAGACATTGACAAATATTCTCAGTGGGGGCAAAATCCCCTCCAGTTGAAAACTTCTGCTCTACTGATCCCAAAATAATCTTGAGCATTCAGGCAGACTTTGGGGAATGCACGAGACAGATTTGAAGCAACGATCCTATGGAATCCTACCCCAGTAGAATGACCTGGGATTCTGAGAGTTCCTTAACCTCTGCCAGGTTTAGAGTCAGGTCCTTGTGGGCCACCAAGGAACTGCATAGACCACTTTCAGTCTAACTGCAGGATTTTCCCACGTGTGGCTGGGGGTGGGCTGTCGGACCTCACGGATGCGCATGGGCAGAGAGAGTTCATTCCTCCACCAAGAAAGGTGAAGGCATCCTAGCACTTCCGGCTTATACTAAGGACATATACCAGGGAATGGAGGTGGAAAATCCCTGCTAGGAAGCTTGGGAGCACCAATCACACTGCTGTAAGAGGGAGCCAGCGAGAGACGGGTGGGAAGATGAGGGCCACGTGGTGAGAAGTGATACTGCCTTTGCAAGGAAGGTCCTGCATGCATACGTGTGGGGTTTCCATGACAGAAAGGAGGGTCAGAAATTCAAGGAACACTGGCCAGGGAGTCCTGTGACTCTGGCAGTCATGATGACTGAGTGACCAGGGGCTAGTCACATAACCTGGTGGCATCTCAGGTCCTTATCTGACATTGTGGAAGCCTGTTTGGTTCTCCAACCACCTGCTAGTCCCAGAAGTCTATGACTTCTGTTCAGGGCTCCACCTTTTCCTTTCATATTTGGTCTCCAGACAGCAATATACAGTTGGCTCCCAAGAGGTCCCTCTTATTCTCCAAGGAGAATCTTCAGACCACTCCACTTACTTTGTGGCGTTTTCAACCTTAGCCACAGTGATCCTATTTAAAATATAAGTCAAGTCATGTCATTCTGCTGCTCAAAACTTCTAAATCTTGGCCTTTCACTTAGAATAAAATACAAAGCCCTTTCCAGGACCTCAAGGCTTGACATGACCTAGTCCCTGGCTGATGACTAATAGTCTCACCTCCTTTCCTATCATTCCTCTCCCCACTTCCCAGGTTCCTGCCACCTGAGCCTCCTCACTATTCCCAAAATGTTCGTAACCTGCTCTCACCCCCGGACCTTTGCATGTGCTGCTCCCTCCACATGTTCAAATCTCTCTTTTCAAGCCTTCCTTGTTAGGCTACCTTAAAGAGCAGTGCCCACCAGCCTCCGTGCCCTGTTAGCCCTTTACTTTCCCTCGTAATACCATCACAGACATGGCATGATTTCTGTAATACGCTATGATCCGGCCTGGTTTTACAGAGTGTCCCACAGGACGCTCCCACAGACGCCCCATGAGGGCAGGGACACTGCCTATCTCGTACACTGGAATGCCCCAGCAGCCAGAAATTGCCTGGAATCAACAGGCATTAAACATAGGTTTTAAAAATCATGTAAAAAAGTGTTTAAACAAGTGAAATCATCACTGTAGACTCAGAAACTGGATTCTTTACTTTCTTGAACCTTGGCAAAACAGTTTTTAGAAGAATTTAAACAGAGGTAATGTTAAAAAAAAAATCCTACATTAATCTTATGTTGTTTGTAGCTTTTCTTATCTCTAACTCTTCAAATTTTCATTGTTCTAATTCTTTCTAAATTTGAAATCTCTTTATCTTATTTTGTTTTGAAAACTGCACCAGTTTTTTGAATCATTAGGACACAGCAATGATTACAAGAAAGATGTTACAAAGGCCTCAGATTACTGGAATAGTTGCCCTCTCCCATGCTGACTGGAATTATTTAGCCATAGAAGTCCTCTGTCTGACACAACATAATGGACAGCCTCTATTTTGCCCTCATCTATCAACCACTTCAGGTGACAAGGGACTGATTCCACAGGGCTCTTGTGGCCCTGAAAATCTGTGAATTACCGCCACCTGCTGCCCAATCTTGGTACTTCCTCCTGAGTGGATGTCTCAGGTCATCCCTAATGCTTGTGAATCTTGGAATCCTTCCTCTTTTGGCCTCTGGACTCCCATTATGATCACCCGATGACAGACGCAACCCAGTGTGTCAAAATAGAGATATAATTACATTTTTTAATATGGTAGATGCTGTAGTTCAAAGACTGCACTTATCTCTGTTCTAAGATAGGCCTCTGACTCTTCATACTGGTAGGAATAGAAGGCAGAGACCAACAAAAAATTCTCACGTGAAGCCCAAATTCAGAGATAGATCCTTACAGCACATGACATTTTTTTTTCTTTTGAAACAAAGACTTTATCTCAAAAAGTATATATGAACACTAAGCATTAATGATTATCCAGTGGAACATAGGATAATTGTCAAATTAGTGTATTAGCAAGTAAGAGGCGTGAGTCTGAGCACCGTCCCTGATTGGCTGTGCATGCCAACCTATCCACCTAGAAACGTAGGGAGAAATACTGGTGCTTGCCCATTCTGCTTAGAAGACGTACCAGAAGAGTAATGTAAACTTGGACAACCCAAAGACAAGTAAAGTCACCATCAAGAAACCTCACTTTGGTTATACTGGTGAAACTATCGAAATATCCATCCACAAAGAATTAGTTGAATAAATGCAGTAGATCATTACAATGGAATACACTGTTGTTATGAAATTTTATAATGTAGGTCTAGACTTATTTATATTTAAAGATATATATGGCATTTTGTTGCACAGAAAAAAGCGCATTTTTTTCTCATCATTAGATTAAAAACATTCTAGGAGATATTACACATCAAAACATTAATAGTGGTCATATCTAGATCCTGAGATTAGGGATAATTTTCATCTTGATTTTTAAATATTTTTTATGTTCCCTAATTTTTTTTCTAATAATAAGCATCATAGAGCACAACACAGTTATTCTTTTTAGAGACAACAAAGACGCTGTTTCTGTTTTGCGATTATGGTAATAATTTCCTTTTTCCTGATCTTGGCCATGTCTTTCTACAGCCAAGTAAGAGTAATTTTGTTCAAACCTGAATAAGATCTTTTTACTTCTTTGCTCACGTGCACCTCCAACCTTCTAGTTTATCTCTCTTTGAGAATAAGCCAAGGCCAATGGCTTTGGGTGGCCTGCAGGGCCCTCATCAGCCAGTGCCAACTGTGCCCTCCCACTCTCTGAGTGGTCCGAGAACCCCTCTCCCTTCTCAGTGTTTCCTGAACACCCCTGAAGATTTGGTTCTTTAGAGAAAGAGTCCCATTAACTCTAGGAATCAGGTATGAAAAGGAAATCACCAAACTGGGTTCTTATCCGGGATCTGCCACTAAGTGACCTAGAGAAGGCTGCTGAGTGTCTTGGCCTCAGTTTCCCCATGGGCAAATGAAGGAGGTATGTCTTTTCCTGCTCTATGAGTTTATACAGCTTCAATCAACAAAAATTTTGCCATGAGGACTCATCAAATCTGGTATTCAAGCAATGTGCTAAATACACAAAGATGGAATAGGGCGTCTGTGCCCTGACTATGCAAAAGACAAAAAAAAAAAAAAAAAAAGAAATTCACATTTTTTTTTTTTTTTTTTTAGAGACAGAGTCTCACTTTATGGCCCTCAGTAGAGTGCCATGACGTCACACAGCTCACAGAAACCTCCAACTCCTGGGCGTAGGCGATTCTCTTGTCTCAGCCTCCCGAGTAGCTGGGACTACAGGCGCCCGCCACAACACCCGACTATTTTTCTGTTTTTGCAGTTCGGCCGAGGCTGGGTTTGAACCCGCTACCTTCGGTATATGGGGTCGGTGCCCTACTCGATGAGCCATAGGCGCCACCCAAAATTCACATTTTTAAAATCTATATAGTAGGCACCATTCTCTTATTCTACAAGATGATCCTTTTCCTTACTGCAGTGGGGATCGTCCCTCTGTTCCCTCACTCCTACCCTCTGTCCTCCTCCACTCCGCCCTGTGCCCTGGGAGGCTGACCCATCTGCCTTCCAGTTGTGTTCTGCCCATTGGGAAGCATCATGGAGAAAGAGGGGAAAACTTCTCCCTTATGAGGTTGTCAGGAGACATAAGCCTGAGGGTCACAGCTCTTGCCCTCCCTGTCTATCCAGATGCTAGAAATTGCTCTCTGTTGAATTCCTTACACCGGCCTAAACTTTTGCAAACATTCCCTTCATGAAACTTACTTCAAGTCACTCAATTGCCTATGCCTCTACTTCTGCTAGGAGCCTGATGACGCCCCAAATGGTAAGAAAAGTCACCTTTTCTCCCACAGTTGCTTCTTACTTGCTCATGTTTGCACACACATGTCTCATGATAGTTTGCATAATCAGATGAGGCCCGTCAGCCTCGTCAGCAGGCACTGTGGCCCCCTACACGGCTGGCACTGGCACGCTGCCTTCATGTACCTCCTCTCTTTGTGCGAAACCCCAGTTGTGACTCTCCCCTCTCGTCAAGGAACCCGAGTGATTCCAAATGTGACACTGAGAAATGATCCCAGTGGAGGACCATATAAAAGCAAGAAGCACTCCAAAGGTAAGAGCAGAAAAGATTAACCATAAACTGCCAAATATTAAGGAAGGAAAACAAACCATTAATAAATAGGAGAAAAGGAAAGGAGAAATAGTTAAGACATTTGCATGTATGTGTTTACGTGTGTATGCGCACACAAGTGTACACACACATTAACCTCGTTATATTAATGTTTAAAATTCCATTGAGTGGAATAGATAGCAGACGGTTCTGTATCCTGTGGCTACTAAGTATTAGCTGACTGGTATGTTCCTTTCCTTTGGAAAACTGTATTTTCTTATCATTTGTTTTACTATTTCTTCTCAATCTAGCTAGAGGTGGTACGATACTGCTATACTGATTCTAAGTAAATGTATGATAATGTAAGACGCACAAAGGCCTCACAAGAGCAATTAATAGGTGGAAGGTATTTAAACGACAAAGTGAATCATTCCCTTTACAGCCAATAAAGTTGAACAAATGAATGTCCCCCAGATTTACAGGCATCTGGGCATTAGCAAAGCAATAGAGCGATTACCGTGGAGGAGACCCTGTTGTAAAATCACATTTGAAGTTATGTTTATGCACAAACGTGGACTTCAAATGCAAGTTTGTCTAGGCTGTGAGTGAAACGAATTATTTCCTTTTCCTCCTATGCTCTTTGTTGGTCTTACATCGTATGGATTTACAAATCCGTGAAGCTCACCAATTTATCAGTCTGTCCCACGCGCTTGGGGTAATGCTGAGCAAAGCAAGCTCTTCCTCAGCTGTCCCTTGTCCTTCTCTGGTAAGAGCAGCACCAACCTGTCCCAGTGTGCAGGTCTCTCCAGGACTTTCATTTAAGAATGTTTATTTGAAAATTAAATCACAGAGAATCTCCATCAAGGGAACAATTTCATTAGTACGTGCTAATGGATTCCTTCCAAGCTTGAAAAAGTTGCTACTTAAGAGAGATTTACCAATTTCTTTGAACATTTCTTTCCTTCTTTCTTTTTTTTTTTTTTTTAGATATATAATCTGATTTTATCGCCCTCAGTAGAGCGCCGTGGCATCACAGCTCACAGCAACCTCCAACTCCTGAACTTCAGCAATTCTCTTGCCTCAGCCTCCCTAGTAGCTAGGACTACAGACACTGGTCACAACGCTCAGCTATGTTTTTGTTGCAGTTTGGCTGGGGCTGGGTTCGAACCCACCACCTTTGGTATATGGTGCCCACGTCCTACCCACTGAGCCATAGGTGCCACCCATCTTACAACATTTCTTAAAAATTTTTATTTGGGGGAGCAAAGCACTGCAGTATCACAAGGAGGTCAGCAAACTACAGCCTACCGCTTGCTTTGTGTATACCTGCTAACAATGATTTCTATATTCTTAGGTGGTTGAAAAAAAAAGTTCAAAAAGAATACATTTTTGTGACACATGAACAAAATAAATTCCAATTCAGTGTCCATAAATAAAGTTTTGCCAGAACACAGTCACGCATATTAATTTATGTATTGCCTACAGCTACATTGTTCATGCTACAACAGCAGAATTAGCTTAAAAATCCTAAAATATGTACTATCTTGCTTTTTGCAGAGTAATGTGCTAGCTCCTTTCTAAATACATGGTTAACTTCAGAGAGATTAAAAACAAACAAAAGCTGGAGGTGCAATACTGTAAGTCCAGGGAGTTTTTCTATTTATTTTTTTTTCCTTTTGCCTTGAATCCAGGACGTGCTTCACTGGCGAGAGATGGGGAATTTTATTGTTGTCCTCATACATCGTTGCCTTGCAGTTTTAAGTCTCTGACGGCTGATCACTGCAGTCTTTTAAAATTAACCAACCAAAAGAAGGAATTTAGGCAATGCCACCCCAAATCCGCCACTTTGGTATGCCTGTGACTTCATCGAGGGCGGATACAGGGAGAGGTTCCCTCTGATCTGCCTGAGGACAAAATACAACACCAGTCCCCTGCCCGGGAATCCCCTTAGCCAGGAAGACTAACTCCTGTCACAGGAGAGGAGATGGGTGGGCACCACAGCCGCACAGACTTTGTCAGGCTGTCGCCTCTTCTTCAGAGAGCCCATTCACTCTTCCCTAAGCTGCCTACTCCCCCTACAGGCCTCCCCTGTGAAAAGGGTATTTGAGCAGAATTCTAGATCTCACTAGGACTGGGGGTGTTCCCTTTTGGTCTGTGTGTTGACCCCCAGCACATCATAAACGCGTACACTTTTTCTCCTGTTCATCTACGCGCTGTCAGTTTTTTTCACAGACTCAATTACCAAACCCTCAGAGGGTAGAGGGAACAGCTTCCCTCCCTGTACAACCAAAACCCACCCTAATGATTCTATTGGACTTAACGCACATGGCTTCTTCTAGTCCTCCACTTCTAAGGGTGGGAAGTGTTTGTTCCTGAACTTCTCTCTCTGGATTCTGGCATTCTAATGTCTTCAAGTCCCCACGAACAGAGCTCAGGGCTATAGCGCAAACCGCAGACGCGCTGAGGGTCGCCTATGTCAGTTACACCATCCTCCGGCCATTGTGCATGGAGGGAACATGAACGTGTCCTTTACCTTGAAGAGTCAGCAAATGTCATAACCTCTGTTCCTCCTGTGTTTCCTCAACATATTCCTGAGAAGTAGAAAGATAGCACCTAACCCAGGCATTACTATACCTGTTTTAGGGAAGAGGAAACAGGCCCAGAGGGATAAGTGCCTTTGCCGAGGAGGTCCCACAACAAGGGGATAACAGAAGAATTTTCTGGTCCCTCAGGTCTGGACTTGCCTGCCAGATTCTGCTCTGTCTACAGGGACAGACGTTTGGGAGAGGTGAAGAGCTCAAGGTTGGCAAGAACTTTCCCCAGGCACTGAAGAAAAGAGGCAGCGGGCGGCTGGGAAGCTGCCGGGGGTGGTGAGACATGGGGATTCCGAGCACTTCGCCACTGCTTCCTACCCAAGCCTAGAACACTCGCTTCCCCGCTGCTCACTGCTGCAGCCAACGCAGGGACACGGTTACCAAACAGAATCCCTTACTTGTGACTGAGGACAAAGGAAATCTATTTTGTGGGCTTATATGTGACAGCATATACCTAGCGTGCTGAAGCTGATGTCTGGGGACAGAAGCAAATAAAAACACAGTCCCAAATCTGGGAGCAAAACTAGGCAAAAAGCCAGATTTACATGGACGCTCGCGTGACAAAAGTTATAAACAGATATAGACCAACAGCAGCTGCACCCAGCACGCAGGAAGGCATGGGGGGGTGGGGGAGGGTGGGTGCTGGGCAACCGCATTCAATCAGATTTAGTGTAGAAATGTGACTGATTTCAGCCAGGGCGGGTTCCTCTCGGCTCAGTGGGAGAGGACAGTTCTGAAACTACAGAAGAAAAACAGATCATGGGGAGTTTGTTAAAAACCAAACCAAAACAAAACTGACGTCCCTATGTAATCCCTGAGAAAAAGGGAGTATAGAAAATTTACAGCTTATTCTAATGATCAGGAAAGAACCCAGGAGTAAACTGAGGACTTGTTTTGAAAGAGGGTTAGAAAATGTCTCTGCCTTCATCACCCCCTCTTAGCAAATTGTATTCTCTTCATCACTAGAAATTTTCCTCAAAGGCTTCCATCACTGCCTTGAGTTTAAATTCACCGCATTTGCATTTCCCCTTCATTCCTTCTTTCCTCCCTTCACCTTTTTACCCTATTTATTTACCTTTTCCTTATTTACGCCACATTTCAATTCTGTGAGTTCACCTTTGCCTATGAACCTTGCCAATGGGAAATTCACTTGCCTTTGAATTTCCCAGGCAGTTCCATGAGAGTGGTTAAGGTCAACAATGAAATAAAGGACCGGGGGCAGGCCATGTGGAATCTATGGACGAAGGAAGCTCAGCACAGAATAAAACTTCTGCGAGTTGTTCTGGGTTTTTTGGTTTCAAAACTTGTGAAGTATATTACACATATAGAAATAGTAATAAATTTATACTCCCCATGATCTGTTTTTCTTCTGTAGTTTCAGAAACCACAGAGTGAGTTATCCAACTTCCAAAATAGTCACAGGCTCTTGGCTTATTAAGTGACAATCACCTGTTCACATACTCAATAAATATTTATTGAGTGCTAAGTTGGTATAGGGTGCTGGGAACACAACACTGAACAAGCCATTCCAGTTCCAAAATGAAGTTTAACCCCAAAGAGAGACACACACACAATAAAACATACGGAATAGTTTCAAGCAGTGAAAGTGCTACGACACTTAAGTGCTTATGGCAGAATCAGGCAGGGTAATCAGGTTGAGATAACAGAAGCCTGTCCTAGAGAGTGACATTTGGTCAAGGGTGGGAAAGAATAAAGGAAGGAAGGGAAAAATGTCAGGAAAGGAAGTTCCAGGCAGAGGACATAGTAGGTGCCAAAGCCCTAAGGCAGAAAAGAGCAAAATACCTTTTGCTAGAACAGAAGGAACAACTATTAGCAGTAGCCCTTGAAGATATCACATTTGCTTCAGTGAAGAATTTATTGTTTCTATCTCTCTATGTATCATGAAGATATATACAGCCCTAGGACTTAAATGGTCTGGGATGGTAGGACAAAGTTCCATTCCCAAGGGAGGTTATATGATCCTAGAGTTGATTTCCCATGTAAGTTATTTTTAGGTTTTTTCGTTGAAAAAAAGACATGCAATCTTTTTACTGTCTGCCATTTCTATTGTTTACCATCCATGTCATTTAATTGCTTGCTTTCATCCTGTTTGGTTAAACTAAGCTTCAATCCCAGCGAGTTAGTGACCAGCAGATGAGGTTAATACACGTCCTGCATAACCCCATTTCTGCACACCAACTGCCTCGTTCACAAGACCAAAGCTAAATTATATGCTAGTGTTTCTTTCTTCCAGAGGAAAAAAAAACTGCAGAATGGAAGAGTGAGAGATTGTGATTTGGGTTTTCTTTGTATTTCTGCATAAAGACAAAATAGTCTCCGATTTGCATGGAAGACACCCCAGGAGAGGATGGATGTACATGTAAGATACAGGGCAGCATCATTACCGTTCCAGGTCCACAAAGGTTATTAAAGGACCTGGACACTAAAGCCTTGATTTTTTTCTTCCTGTTCTACTTGTAATGTTGTGGAGCTAAGATGGGGACATTGCATACACTTCTCAACACGTCAGTGAAACTTCCCAAACCTCTTCCTTACTTTAGCTGATCACCAGCTGACGATAACATTGGGCCCTGGCTTTCTTTCTTTCTTTTTTTTTTTTCTTTTTGAAACAGAGTCTCAAGCTGTTGCCCTGGGCAGAGTGCTATGATGTCACAGCTCACAGCAACCTCCAAATCTTGTGCTTAAGTGATTCTCTTGCCTCAACCTCCCAAGTAGCTGCGACTACAGGTGTCTGCCACAATGCCCAGCTATTTTTTGGTTGTAGTTGTCATTGTTGTTTGGTGAGCCTGGGCTGGATTCAAACCCTCCAGCTCCGGTGTATGTGGCTGGTTCCCTAGCTGCTTGAGCCATGGGCCCTGGCTTTCATTAGCTATGGACACTAAGGTCTTCCAATTGCCCTGTTAAGCAATTAAGTTGCTAATAGGATCTGGCAGTGATAGGCCCAGTGGGCAATAAATGCTTCCCTGGTCAGTAGAGGCCTGAAGTACTAACTTTCTCTACAAAACAGTATAGGTTTAGGTCTCAGATAAATAGGCTTACAGCCCCCTCAAATGCAAGTGTCTGGACCTATCAGTTCCTACTGGACACTTAAAAATTATGTTCTGAAGTTGACTACTCGGAGAACAAAACAGGCATCAAGTTGAGCAAATATCCATGAAGATGGGGAAGAGAGGGCGGAAGGAGAATGGTCTCACAAATTCATTCAAGGTAGTGTTCAAAATATTTAATTGCTTGGTTTGTGTCCAACCATCAAAAAGATTGCTGGCTAAAAACTACCAGGGCTATCCCAATGCATACGTGACTGCCAGCTCTCATATACATTTTATTACTATTTCTATATGTGTAATATTCTTCACAAGTTTTAAAATCAAATAACTCAGGACAACTCACAGAAGTTTTATTCTGTGCTGAGCTTCTTTAGGCCATAGATTCCATATGGACTACCCTGAGTCCTTTATTTCTATTCTCATGGAACTTTGAGTTAGAACAATAATAGTCTTCATAATAAGCATTTCACTCAGGGAAGTAGCTTTGCAGTCAGCCAAACCCAAGTTCAAGTCTTGTTTTTACAGTGATCAGTCCTGGCAAAATATATTACTTTTCAAAGGCTTAATTTTTCCTCCACCATAGGGTTTTTTGAGGATTAAATAGATTTCATAGGTGAAGTGCTTGGGCACAACGTCCAGCTTTCCCAAGGGTAGCTCTGATACTTAGAATTTATTACAATTTCGATAGTGCTGTATGGTAATTGGGTAATTTTGTATACAGCAAAAAGAAGTGTTTTGGGGGCAGCACCTGTGGTTCAGTGAATAGGGCACCAGTCCCATATACCAAGGGTGGCAGGTTCAAACCCAGCCCTGGCCAAACTGCAATGACAACAACAACAAAAATAGCCGGGCGTTGTGGCGGGCACCTGTGGTCCTAGCTACTCGGGAGGCTGAGGCAAGAATCACCTAAGCCCAAGAGCTGCAGGTTGACGCCACAGCACTCTACCAAGGGTGACAAAGTGTGACTCTGTCCCACCAAAAAAAAAAAAAAAGTGATTTTGGAAGCAAAGTAACAGTCCAAACCAATACCAAAGCGAGAAATATGAATATGTGGCAGAATAAAAGGGTTTTCTAAAACATTAGAAGTGATCAAGAGAAAAACCACAAGTGAAATACTAATTATAGGGCAGTCTTACATGTTCATGAAACAGGTATCTCACAAATTCTATTCCTATTATTCTGATTTGAATAACCATGTATATATATACATATATGCAGTAAAATTATATTGATTTAAAAATATTTCCTACTCTGAGAATTTTCACTGAATTGGTAAGGCTTTGTCTACTCCCCCTGCATACAATTACTTTGGAATTATAAAATTTTTCTTCCCATAAGAGACCAATTATAATAAAATGTTACGTATCTGTAAAGCACGTTCACATACCTTATCCTACTTATTCAGAAAACTGAGATCCAGCAATGGGGAAAAATAATCAGAAACCTCAGGACCAGACCAGTGTCTCAGTTAAAGAAAGGCGAAGTATGAGAGACGTCCCAACCCTTTGGGCCCTCCCCAACTCCAGTCTCCACACCCACTCCCCAAGGTGGGCAAGAGTTGTTCTATCTCCTCGTTCTCGTACTTTCCTGACCCTTGGAGAAGCGGATACTGAAGGATGGATGGAAAGAAGTAAACACGGAGCAGCTCACGAAACGGCAAGGGAGGTTGGTGTCGGGGCAGGTGCTGGGCACTCGGAGTGCAGTCAGCCCCTGCACCTGTCTGCCCCCATTTTTAACCAATATATATCACAAAGTTCAATCAAAGATTATAGGCTAGATCTCATCCAGCAAGAATCAAAGCAGGCCTGCCTTTGAAATAGAATTGTAAATACTTCTAGACAGAAGGAGTTTTAACCCTTGGCGTGAACCTCGGGATTTTTTTGCCTCTAAATTCTAAAGAACAAGACGGAACAATCCCTGGGTGATCATCCTCACAGGTGAATGTGTGTGTATTTTGGAGTTGTGCCCTCACTATATACTCTGGCAATTTAATTTGAAGGAAAGAGGACCTAATATTCAAAGTTAGGATAAAGGGTATTTTCAAAAGAGCCACATTTCTAGGCCTTGGGCAACCTGGTGAATCTCTGCTCCTGGTAACCGCAGAGGCCTTGGAAGTCAGCTTTGTGCGGGTTTCATGAGGAGAGGGGAAAGGTTTGTTCAGATCCACAAACCAATAAAATGGAGCTTTGCACTGGTCAGTGGAAAACCCACTTCCACTGGCAGGCTCTCTTCTGAGAGCTGCTCCAGGGAGCAAAGGAGAAACAGCAGAGCTCTTCTGAAGAAATCCATTGAAAAAACTGAAAAGATTAGTCTTCAAACAGAGAAAGTATTAACATTTCCTTTCTGAGCTCTTCCCACTACACAGGGTTCTAGGTTTATGTAAATGTGCCCCCCCCACTCCCAAAATACAAAATTTTTTAACCCGGGCTGGGCTTGGCAAGGTGGTCTAAACCCCTGCTAATCCAAGTTGAGTCTGTGATGTCACGTGGGAGCTTGTTAAACCCCGAAACAGACACAGAATCTGCCTTTTAACAAAATCCCCCAGTGATTTGATACACACTGGCCTAAGCTGTCCCCAGTCCCCGAGAGGGGCACTGTGAAAATCATCACCACTGGTGAGCCCCCCCAGCTACTTGTCAGCACTCCAAAATCTTCCATACTTCCTGACCGTGGACTGAATGTTGCTTGAACATCCGTGATTTGCAGGTGAACACTAACTCTGTCTTTTCTCCTATGTTTTAAGATGAACTCATTTTCTCAAAAGATGAGTGGGGACGGAGAAGGTTGCATGTCATTTTGGTATGTGATCTGTTCCGTGATCGTGAAAGAAAACTGAACTCAAACTCCCCAAGGATGCAAAAATAAATCTTCTGCTGACCTCCTGGAACTAGAAATAGTCCGTGACCCTGTTGAGAGCCTCTGACTTCCAAAAGGCTGGGAAAACCACAAAAGGAAAGCCTAGTTCCCCAGCTGTCCTTCTGCAGGGCTCCCAGAAAGCCCAGTCAAGCGAGGCCTCGGAGGCAACCCCAGCAATGCAGCCACAGGGCCTGGGGACGAGCCCTGGTACTCACGGAGGGTGTGGACGGTGTCGCTGGGCCGGCTGAGGGGGCTGGGGCCGTGGGAATTCGTCGCCCTCACGGCAAACTGATAGTTGGTATCTGGATGAAGGCCCTTGATAACCATGGAGTCCATCTGGATTTGCTCCTGGATTAAGGTCCAACTCTGGTCGAAATCTGGCCTTTATTGATTAAAAAAAAGGAGAAGAAGAAAGAAGAGGCAGTGGTTCAGAAATACCAGAGGGAAGGTCAGCTGCTGGCTGTGTAAACCAACAGCATTTAAACTACTTAAATTCTGGAAGCAATACTCATAAAAATGAGCTAACATTTCCTATCTGAAAATGATCCTGATTTTAAATCATAGGTCATCATTTGTAAGTCCCTGCCAATAAAAGCAAGTAGATCATTTTTAGGGCCAGTTTTAAACACTATTTTAAGACCATCCGTTTTTCCTTGGATAGCCTTGACTACAATGACAAAGACCTCACACAGGAATTCATTTTCAAGGACTCTGCCTTCCAGATGTTTCGTAAACAAGGCTCTCTTTGGCAGTCTCCATCCCTAGAGGTCAGAAGAGCACAGATTCTATCTATGTACAATCTGTTCACAAAATAAACAAATATAAGTTTTATAGGGTGACTAATGGCATGAATCGCCATGGGAAAAGCCAAGAAGGATCTGTACATGAATATCCTTATTCTTAGCAAACTGTTCAACTGTGCCTACCTGCTGAGTTTTCACATATTTTCCCAAAGACCCTTTAGAGAAAGCAGATCCTTGCTTAGAGCTCTCATCTGCGAGGCAGTGTACGGAAGGTAAGAGGATAAGTTCTGGAGCTGGAGAGAGCTGAGCTCAAACCCTGGCTTTAATACTTACTAGCTGCTACTTCATTTAAGATTTTTCCCATCTGTAAAACAGGAATAATAAAAGCACCTCGCTAGGAGGGTTGTCCTAAGGTTAAATGAGATATACAGTCCTCAGCAGAGTACCTGCATCCCATTACAAACCCTTGGCAGGTGCAGTCATTATGGAAAGAACTCAGACTCTCAGAGCCCATAAGCCATGGCCTCCTGCTTATTCTATACCTGCATGTTCCAGTGCGGCACCATTGGCCCATGTGGCTAGTCTGAATGAAGATGTGCTGAAAGTGTAAAAGGTACACTGGATTTTAAAGAAAATAAAAAGATTGTAAAATGTGTCAATAAATTTTATATTGGTTTCATGTAGAAATAAAAATACTTTGCATACAGAGTGCTGAAATATATCATTAAAATTAATTTTGCCTGTTTCTTGTTACTGTTGCAGTGCAAGCCCATAGGTTTACTAATATTAAATATATGCATTAAAAACATCTTTTTTTGCTTTTTTACAGAGGAGGAAACTAAGGCACTGAATAGGCAAGTAATTTGCCAGTCACATAGGTGATAAATGGTGAGTCCCACTTAGTTTGATGGGACAGGATTAGATTAAGATGATTCTTCATATTGGATGAAGAACCGGGGTGATGGCTGGAGGGCTATTCTCCACCTTTCAGCTTGCTCCCTGGCTACCTCTCAGTTTGTTCTGTTGTTAAATGCTTCTGTTTACAGAGATTTAGAGGAAGGCAGGGAGCAAAAAAGTTTGATGTTTGCCCCCGATGAACAACCTACCAGGCAAAGAAATGTTCATTTTGCCAAAAGGAGATGCCTGGATGAACCACAGAATTCTTTAACATGGGCTTGCCTGGTTTTTCATTAGCAGGAATTGGTGAAAGCCAAGTGGAGTTCCTTAAACCCAGTGCCCGGTTGCTTCCTCAGGCTCCCCGGGGAGCAGTTTGTGTGTTTGGAAAATCAGAGTTCACAGGGTATGCCCTTGGAGATAGGAAGGCCGGCTTCTCCCTCCTGATGTTCTTTTGCTAAAGATGTGCTTCTTGTGTAAACTGACTTTATCATCAAAGAGAAAACCACAGTGAGTGGAAGGAAACACATTTACAAACTCAAATTAGAACAAAATCACTTCACAGAGGGAAGCCCCAGGGGATACCTAAAAGTAATGTTAGAAAAGATGTGATCTTTAGATAAAACTCTCCTGTTATCCTTTGCTAAGCTTCCCTGGTGGTATTTATAGAGGAAATAACTCATATCTGTTCATAGAATATGCTGTTATTTACCTAGGGCTGCCTGCAAGTATTTGCAACAATCTTCATGTAAAAAATTATAGCAAAACAAAAAAAGAGATGATTTTCTAAGTGTTGTCCACTAAATGCAGGAAAGAAAACTCTATTTTCAGTGAATAAGAGATTGAAATCATTAACATTTAATATCACTATGTAGAGTGGGAGAGGGAAGCTCATGGAGATTGAATACCAGTTCAAAACCTTTAACATTTTACCTCTGATTTTGTTATGGGTTTTTCATTTGCATGTTTTCAGAGTCTCTTAAGATACAAAAGTGCAAGGGTGAGGGTGAGAGAGATAACCAGGCAAAAATATTGTCTGAAATCTTCCTCAACAATAGCTTTATCTTTTTGACTAAAGAAAATCACCTTATCCTAACTATAAAGTCAGATCACCATAGCAACACTATCTCAGCAATTGTTCCAACAATGGGAAGAGTTGAGAATGTGCCACCTTCCCTGGTAAAGAAGGACAGTCACCAGCAGGGTGTGCACTTCAGACACTTTGCCAAGTCGCAGGCACCCTACACCTCAGCCTGTAGGAGGTGGCTAGGCAGGGGAGTTTGGGTGGGCCAGAGAAAAGGTAGCCAGCTACTCAAAACCCAATTTGTTGATTCAAGTAATCAAGGCTCTCTCACTGGTTTATTTTGTCACTTAACCATTGGCAATGTTAGAATCCACCCTGGCTGGCTAAGCTGGGTGGACTCTTAGAGACCACTTGGTCCAAGTGTCCGAGGACTCTCAGAAATTGTATGCAAAATTTAATATTCGATTCTCGGAGCTCATCATCATCTCAAAAGCTTGAAGAGTCACTGACCTTATCTAATCTCTCATTCCACCCAGGAGACACAGAAGGGAAATAATTTACCAAAGTCACAGAATCTATTTGAGACTTTTATGTTAACTTTATTGTGATTGTAATTTAATTTAATATTCCAAAAAATAGTGAAATATGGGTACCAAAATAAAAGTGATGGCTATGCCACGTGTTTTTGGAAGACTTGATAAAGCTAAACCACTGAAAGATGAATTGCCTCTGAGCTAGATAAAAGCAGGCAACTGTTATGAGATTGGGGAAAAATTCTAGAATTCTGCACTCTTCTTTAAAAGTAACTTTAAGTTTTTGGTTCACTTGAAAACACTGCAAGTAGAAATTGTAGGTGATTTGTGCAAGGATATCAGTGGGACATCACAATCGGTGGATCCACCTTTTTTTTTTTTTTTTTTTTAAAAAGACCTTAGCTCAATAATGAAAGAATGGTAAATTGATGTACATTATCTAAAAATAAAGTTTTGGTGTTCTGGATCATTTAAGATAAAGGATTTCTGATTTTAAGTGACTTTTAAAAAATAACTCTCACCAACGATCCCAACAATATCAGGGAAGGACTTCTAACGTGAGTGAATGGGCAAGTATATCAAAACATGTTCACTTCTACCCGGGATACAGGAGCACCTATGTGCACGCACACACACCTTCTTGTCATTCCACAAGCTCCTTCTCAGGATGGAGTTGCATCCAGAAGAATACAACTTGAAAGACATTGAAAGACATTTCTGCTGAATGTCCTGAAGACAAGGTGCTGAAACACCTTGAAAGATATTAACTGAAGGTCTTGTGAGAAAATGAGAAAGAAAGGCTAATGGCCTTTCCTAGATGTTCTGCCCCTACTCAAGTAAATGTTGAAAAATATTTAATGACTATTGTTTGAATGAGTTTTTAAATTATTAGCTTGCCTGGAGTACCCACATGTCTCACAGAGGCTCAAAAGGGTAAACAGACAAATGAAAATATGGGAAGGATTTCCCCAAGAACAATACAAGTGTAAAAGGAGAAGAAATATTTGATAGGGGGAATAAAAGAGTCCTCAAGGTAGTAAAGAAGGCTGATGATGGCCGGGCATGGTGGCTCACACCTGTAATCCTAGCACTCTGGGAGGCTGAGGTGGGTGGATAGACTGAGCTCAGGTGTTCAAGACCAGCCTGAGCAGGAGTGAGGCCCCTGTCTCTACTAAAAAAGAAAACTAGCTGGACGTTGTAGTGCACACCTGTAGACCCAGCTACTTGGGAGGCTGAGGCAAGAGGATTGCTCAAAGCTAGAGTTTGAGGCTGCTGTGTGCTATGATCTATGCTGCAGCATGGCACTATACCCATGGCAGAAACAACAAAAGAAGGCTGAGCTCTGCTCCCTTGCATTTAATTGGAAAACTTCTATAGAAATGTCCAAAATATAAAAGAACATATCAGTTGAAACTCAGAAGAAAAGTCAAAAACAGTTGTCTATAAAATAATCAGAAGAATTTTAGGGAATGTACATAGTCGCCTAGGACATGGCCTCTCAAAATAAAGTGCATGACAAAATAAAAATTCAAAATTACTTCAACAGATAGAAACACAGGGCAAAACCAACCCAAATGAAATTTAGCAGGATGCAGATAAAACTTGTTGGGTTTTTTTTTTGCAGTTTTTGGCCAGGGCTGGGTTTGAACCCAACACCTCTGGCATATGGGGCCAGCACCTTACTCCTTTGAACCCCAGGCACCGCCCAAACTTGTTGTTTTTTTTAAGAAGTCACTTGTATCTATGTAAGACAAAAAACAAAAAACCCCAGCTAGTTTAAAAAAAACCTGTGGTGGGAAAGGTAGAGACATAGACTAGACTATCTACGACTTTAAAATGTGGTCACAAAATCAATATGAAGTTTTTGGACCAAAGGCTGTTGAAAAGGCCCAGTGCTCATATCCTAGGGAAAAGTGGTTTTTCTGTGTTGATTGCTCAGTGGGAGGTGTTTGAGACCCATCTCCACTTGAGGCAGAATTCAAAAGACTGGGTACTAGGCAGCTCGGGTAGAGGCGGCCTAGGGCAATGTGTTTAGATAACAGAAAGATCTTGTGTCAAATAATGATGGTGTAGACGTCTTCTGGGTTTTCCATACTGAACTAGGAGGCTCAGAGGTTCCATACAAAAAAGCTCGTGGTGGGAAAACCTTTTGACAGCAATCAAGAGCAGCTGAGGACGAAGCTGGCTGCTTCAGAAGAGACGAGCCCCTGCATTCATGGCTGTTTTGAAGCAAAATTGGGTGGCAAACTTAGAAGCAATTTCTTTATCTTCTAAGAGTCGCTACACATAGAATTGAGAACTCTTGCTCTAGAAAGTTGGCGGTCAAGAGTGAAGCTCAAGCTTGTGACAGGCATTAACTAGGAAACTGGGCTCAAAGAGGTTAAATTGTGCAAGCAAAATACTTTAGAGAGTGGAATTTGTTGGAGCAGAAAACTGTCCTCCAGGGGATACAGCAGAGCATCCCGAAAGTCCTTGACAGTGGAGGCCTCTCTACCGGCCTGTGAGGGAGAGGGCCAAAAGACTAATTGTAGTACAACCAGACTTGTGTGGTCTCTTTCTTTCCAACCCTGAACCTATCATCCCACAACATAATGTTCTCTGCAGGTCCTGAGATGGCTCCTTTGCCAAATATTTTCTCACATGTTATTCCTTCTAAGCATCACTTCAGAAAGAGAACTAATAAATCTTTCCTCTGCACCGTCCCACATCTTGAACCTAATTCTGCTATCAGACTGATCATATCACCTTTGAATGTAATTTGTATTTCTGTCTTCTGTGCTGAGCTGGAAGCTCGGTAAGCATGGCTACATTGCCTTACTCATCTCTGTGCTCCTTGAGATGTCTGCATGACCTTTCGAAAATGCAAATACCACCATCCCCTTTCCTGCTTAAAAATGCCTCACGGCTCCCTGTTCCCTGGAGGATATGCACAAGCTCCCTCACGATGCCTTTCTGGGTCTGATCCTTGCTTGCCCGTCTCTCACGACACAGAGCTCTAGGCTTTCTAAGCAACTCCAAGAACATTTTCTTCCTGCCTCCAAGCCGTAGCTTAAGTGGCTTCTTCTGCCTTAAGCCTTTCTGGTAGTTTCTTCCCTCCCCCTTTGCCTGGTTATCGCTGATGTGTCCTTCTTAGCTCTGATAAGAAGCCTTCCAGACTCCTGCGAATCTAGGTCAGATCAAGCTTGTGTTTCTCTAGGCCCCTGCTCCTTACCTGCCTGCGAGACTCATTCTGTGCTATAGTGTCTTCGTTCCCTGGTAGACTATCCAAGGGAAGGGCAGACTGCAGGGGAAGGGGTATAGCTTATTCTTCCCTAAATATCCTGCACACATCTTGCACAAATAAGATACTCAATACACACGTTTGTATGAATATAGGCTCATAGTAAGTAGCCACTAAACAGGGGTTGAGTTGAATTAAAACAATACTCAGAATTCAACTTTAGGAATGACGTGAAGCCCTAAACCAGAGATTGGCAAATCTCAGCCAACTGCCAGTGGTTGTAGATAGTCTTATTGGAACACAACCACGCCCGTTTGTTTAAGCATTATTTATAGTTTTCTTGCTACGATGGCACCGTTGAGGAGTTGAAACTGAGTTCATATAGTTGGCAGACCATAAAATAGTTATCATCCGATCCTTTGAGAACAAGTTTGCTAGCCAGCTCCTGCCCTAAGACAACCGTTTTTAACTTTGTTTGTGCCACTTGGAAAGTCTGATGAAGGTTATGAACCCCTTCTCAGAATAATGTTTTTAAATGCATAAACCAAAACACATAGGCTCACAAAGAAAACCAGTTAGATAGAAAACAATTATAAAAATTAAAAATTATGTTATAAACTTCTGTAGTAATACATTAAATGAAACCTAGCAATGGATTTAATAACTGGTCATTTCAAAGTAGTGATAAACATAACTGGCATTTTGACACATGTTCAACAATTATAATATGATAAGAAAATACCTGTGAACATTTTGAGTCACAGAAATGTTTGAAGAAAATGCTACATTTAAGTGGGTGAAACTAAGGATCAAATATTTTCCCCCAAGTCCAGGGAGCCCTTGGGGATTTGGGGAATTGACATACTGCCGGCTAAACACCCTGCTCCGGGAGAAGAGACATGATCCCATAGATTATCCAGGCGAACATGACAGGGGCCAGAGAAAACCTCATGCTTAGAAGAGCCTCTGATCCTCTGTCTTTTTTTTGCAGGCTGGTTTTAGATAGGATTTGCTCTACACCAAATGAATTGCAGAGAAAAGTCCCAAACAACCACTGAGAAGTCAGTTAAAAAAAAAAAAGAGAGAGAGATGTATGATTTGACTATCAGCTTGCAGCCATCTTTTTTATTTACCAATTGGTTTAACCTAACCAAATGACAAACAGGTGGATACAATGGGTTAATGATAAACTCAGCAGGCCCTTTGTGCCAGCTGGTGTGGCAGCCTGCACACTTTCATCACGGTTTACAAAAGGCTCCCAAAGCTATTCTGCAAGAATTCAGTTGATGTTGACTCTCATTAGCCTGACCAGGAATTATATCAGGATGATGATGTAGGAGGGATTGAACCTGTAAGTGATCAAGTTATAGAACCATAGGTCAGACATGTGCAAATAAATTCAGGATAGCCCTTTCATTGGTGGGATTTGATGGCTTCCAGAATTTCTGGCACCAGCCACCCATCTGGAATTCAAATCTGAGATTTTCATTTCAAAACTAAAGGTAAGAAAAAGAATCCTAGGCTGGGTGTGGTGGCTCACACCTGTAACCCTAGCACTCTGGGAGGTCAAGGGGATGGATTGAGCCCCAGCCTGCACCAGAGCAAGACCTCATCTCCAAAAATAGTGACGGGCATCTGTAGTCCCAGTTACTCCAGAGGCCAAGGCAAGAAAATTGCTTGAGCCTGAGAGTTTGAGGTTGCTGTGAACTGTGATGCCACAGCACTCTACCCAGGGCGACATAATAAGACTCTGTCTCAAAAAAAAAAAAATCCTTCATGGAGCACTGCTTGTCGCTGTAATAGGAAACCTCCCCTGACATCCAAGCAAGCCCATTCTTGCTCATATCTAATCATATTGCTGGTGGTAGGGAAGACTTCACAGCACAGGAAAGAGGAATCTTTTGGTTTGCTTTTCCCCATTCTCCCCCTAAATTAACGAATTGCATAAGCTCAATTCTTTACTTTCAATTCTAACTTTTGGGAGCTAGAAAACCAACACAGGACTGCATCACTCTTTTTTTTTGAGACAGAGCCTCAAGCTGTCACCCTGGATAGAGTGCTGTGACATCACAGCTCACAGCAACCTCCAATTCCTGGGCTCAAGCGAGTCTCCTGCCTCCGCCTCCCAAGTAGCTGGGACTACAGGCACCCGCCA
>CAUYON010127266.1:0-11362 GCA_963573935.1 Arctocebus calabarensis | reverse complement strand
TCACCCTGGATAGAGTGCTGTGGCATCACAGCTCACAGCAACCTCCAATTCCTGGGCTCAAGCAAGTCTCCTGCCTCTGCCTCCCAAGTAGCTGGGACTACAGGCACCTGCCACAACGCCCGGCCATTTTTTGGTTGCAGCTGTCATTGTTGTTTGGCAGCCCCGGGCTGGATTCGAACCTGCCAGCTCAGGTGTACGTGGCTGGCATCCCAGCCCGTTGAGCCACAGGCGCCGAGCCTTTTGTTGTTATTTTAAAGTGTTCTCCTTCTACTTATTAAAAATAGAAGTTAGAGGGGGCATGGTAGCTCATTCATGCCTATAATCACAGAACTCTGGGAGGCCAAGGCAGGCGGATTGCCTGAGCTTGGGAGTTTGAGATCAGCCTGAGCTAGAGTGAGACCCCATCTCTAAAAAAAAAAAAACAAAACAAAAATAGCTGTGCATTGTGGTGGTCACCTGCAGTCCCAGATACTTGGGAGGCTGAAGCAGGAGGATAGCTTGAGCCCAGGAGTTTGAGGTTGCTATGAGCTAAAGATGCCATAGCACTCTATCAAGGGCAATAAAGTGAGACTCTGTCTCAAAAAAAAAAAAAAAAAAAAAAGTTAACTGTAAAACTGCCTTAGGCTGGTCCTTCAGGAAGTATTCTAGAAGAAGGCACTGTTATCATTGGAGATAGCAGCCCTATGCATGCTTTTGTCCCTAAGGACCTTCTAGTGGGACAAGATATGGAGATGGAAGTGATATTGATGATTCTTACTAGGTCAATGTATGTATGTGTTGTATCTTAGGTTTTTTTTTTTTGAGACAGAGTCTCACTTTATTGCCCTCAGTAGAGTGCTATGGCATCACAGCTCACAGCAACCTCAAACTCTTGGGCTTAAGCTTTTCTCTTGCCTCAGCCTCCTGAGAAGCTGGATTTACAGGCACTGCCACAATGCCCGGCTATTTTTTTTTTTGTCTTTGTTGTTGGAGCTGTTATTGTTGTTTTAGCTGGTCGGGGCAGGGTTCAAACCTGCCACCCTCAGTATATGTGGCCAGCACCCTACCCACTGAGCCACAGGCACCACCTGTGTCTTAGTTTTAAGGAAAAAGTTCAAAAAGGAAAAAGGAGATTAAAAAATTTTAAAATAGAAAAGTTTAGGGAATAATGATACAAAGAAAAATTATTTTTGGTGCAGCTGCACCATGTGGATTTTTTGGTTTTGTTTTTGAGTGCATGTGTTTAGAGATGTGGTCTCACTGTGTTGCCCAGGCTAGACTCTACCTACTGGGCTCAAGGGGCTCTTTTGTCTCAGTCTCCTGAGTAGTTGGTACTGTAGGTGCATGCCCCCATACCAGGCTTTGTGTTTTAAGCTGTTATTACAAAGAGTGAAAAGTTAAAATAAATTAAAAAGTTTATAAGTAAAAATGTTACCGTCAGCTAAGTTAGTTATTGAAGAAAACTTTTTTTTTTTTTAAATAGAGTGCCATGGCATCACAGCTCAAGCAACCTCCAACCTTTGGGCTTAAGCGATTCTTTTGCCTCGGCCTCCCAAGTAGCTGGGACTACAGGCACCTGCCATGATGCCTGGCTATTTTTATTGTTTGGTTGTAGTTGTCATTGTTGTTTGGCAGTCTGGGGCTAGGTTCGAACCCACCAGCTCCAGTATATGTGAGGTTCGAACCCACCAGCTCCAGTATATGTGGCTGGCGCCTTAGCCGCTGAGCTACAGGTGCCAAGCCTGAAGAAAAATTTCTAAAATAAACCTATTGGCTTGGCACCTTTAGCTCAGCAGCGAGGGCGCCAGCCATACACCAGGGCTGGCAGGTTCAAACCCAGCCCAGACCTGCCAAACAACAATGACAACTTCAACAAAAAAATAGCCTGGTGTTATGACAGGTGCCTATAGCCCAGCTACTTGGGAGGCTGAGGCAAGAGAATTGCTTAAGCCCAAAAGTTAGAGGTTGCTGTGAGCTGTGACACCACGGTACTATACCGTGGGCAACATAGTGAGACTCTGTATCAAAGAAAAAAAATAAATAAAATAAGCCTATTGTAGCCTAAATACACAGTATTTATAAAGTCTACGGTAGTGTGTAGTAACGTCTTTGGCCTTCAGTCACTCACCACTCACTCGATGGCTCACCTGGAGCAGCTTTCAGTCCTGAAAGTGCCATTCATGGTAAATGGTTTATACAGGTGTGCCATTTTTTTATCTTCCATATGGTATTTTTACTGTGCCTTTGGTATATTTACAGACACAAATATGTTACAATGACTGTATATGAAGCATGAATTAAAGTGCCTGAGTGGAGTATGAAGTGCTTGGGTAGCAAACAGAATTTTGTAGAATTGGAATCCTGCCTAGAGGAGTCAGGGAATGTATCTCAGAAGGTGGTATTATAAGGAACCCTTAAAGAATAAATAAGAGTTTTCCAGGTAAAGAAAGGGGTGAGTGGGAAGGAATTAATTTCAGGTGGATGTTTTAGAGAAAAAAAAAGGCACGAAAGGTGAAAAGGATATAGGGAAATTGGGTAGAAGGATAGCCTCCTATTTATTTATTTATTTATTTTTGGCCAGGGCTGGGTTTAAACCCACCACCTCTAGCATATGGGGCTGGCGCCCTACTCCTTTGAGCCATAGGCTCTGCCCCATAGCCTCCTAATTATATAAAAGGCATACGTGATATAGATGTGAATTAATGTCTATATAGAAATGGGCCAGGCTTGGTGCCTGTGGCTCAAGCAGCTAAGGGGCCAGCCACATACACCTGAGCTGGCAGGTTCGAATCCAGCCCAGGCCTGCCAAACAACAATGACAGCTGCAACCAAAAAATGGCAGGCATTGTGGCAGGTGCCTGTAGTCCCAGCTACTTGGGAGGCAGAGGCATGAGAATCGCTGGAGAATCGTTGGAGTGAGCCCAGGAGTTGCTGTGAGCTTTGATGCCACGGTGCTCTACCCAGGGCAAAAGCTTAAGGCTCTGTCTCAAAAAAAGAAATGGGCTGGTTGTTGCAGTAATGTGGAATTTTAGTGATTCTACATTAACTGAATTCTTATCATGTATGAAATAGGGTGAAAGATTTTATGAAAGAGATAGTCTGGGCTTGGCGCCCATACTCAGCGGCTAGGGTGCCAGCCACATACACCAAAGCTACAGGGTTTGAATCCAGCCCAGACTTGCCAAACAATAATGACAACTACAACCAAAAAATAGCCGGGCTTTGTGGTAGGCACCTGTAGTCCTAGCTACTTGGGAGGCTGAGGCAAGAAAATCGCTTAAGCCCAAGAGTTAGAGGTTGCTTGCTGTGAGCTGGGATGCCACAGCACTCTGCCAAGGGTGACAGCTTGAGACTGTCTCAAAAAAAAAGAGAGAGAGAGTCTGTGCTAGATTTGAGTGGAAAAGAATTGTTTTAGGTGGACAAGATATAAGCAGTGTGTGATAGTTGAGTGATGGCTCCTGGATCTAACACTGTTTTTCAATTATTTTATCTTTCGGCACACTCGAACCTATAGTTAAACTTCCGTAGCACACTTAAATTATGTTGATGGTGGGGAGGAGGAGGGTAGGCTCAGTGCCCGTGGCTTAGTGGTTAGGGTGCCAGCCACATATACCACGTCTGGCGGGTTTGAACCCAGCCCGAACCTGCCAAACAACAATGACTACTACAACAAAAAAGTAGCTGGGCGTTTTGACAGGCACCTGTAGTCCTGGTCACATGGGGGTCTAAGGCCAGAGAATCGCTTAAGCCCAAGAGTTTGAGGTTGCTGCGATGCCACAGCACTCTACCCAGGGGGACATAGTGAGACTCTGTCTCAAAAAGAAAAAAAAAAAAAAAAAGAGTTTAAAAAAAAAAGAATATACTTACTGTGCTTTGAGCTTCTTTCAGAAATAATTTAATTAATGATTTTTTTAGGGGGTTCCTGGTTATGGAGCCACCAGCTTTGCCTGTAACTAGCTATGTGTCCTTAGGCTAATTACTTAACCTTCATAAATCTCAAGTTCTAATTTGCAAAATGAAGATAATAATAGTTCCTGCCTCATGAACTTATTGTGAGGATTAATGCATGTTTGTGAAATATTAAGTACAGTGTTTGGTACATAATAAGAATTCAGTTAATGTCAGTTACTCTGAGAACCGGGCACTAAGGCAAGAGTACAGTGTGTGTACGTTGGGAAACAGGTGACAAAAGGAAATGGGGGCTGTGGTAGAGTCTAATTGTAAAATCTATTCTTTTCTTTCTTTCTGTTTTTTTTTTTTTAGAGACAAGAGTCTCACTTTATTGCCCTTGGTAGAGTGCTGTGTCATCACAGCTCACAGCAACCTCCAGCTCTTGGGCTAAGGCGATTCTCCTGCCTCAGCCTCCTGAGTAGCTGGGACTACAGGAATCCACCACAACACCCGGCTATTTTTCTGTTGCAGTTTGGCTGGGGCCGGGTTTGAACATGCCACCTTTGGTATATAGAGCCAGTGCCCTACCCACTGAGTCACAGGCGCTGCCTGTAAAATCCATTCTTATTTTTAGAATTCTTAAGCTCAAATAGGTCTTTTCCCTCCAAGACTTCAGTCATAGATGAATTTACATGTTCTCCTATTTTCCCTTGACGGGGACCCACTGCTTCCCACCCCCAATCTGCAGAGATAGCTTTGCCTTAGGTCCCTTATCTGGTGTAGAACAAGGACGAGAGACACACTGCATTGTAATGACAGGATTTTTCCTGCTTGAGAGAGCCCTAAAGCAAAGAGATCTCTGTCTGGAGTCCTGGGTAGAAGGTCCATAGTTCCTTCTACTCTTTTAATGATTGTTCTGAATAGGAACCAGAAACACTTACTGGAAGCCTGTTGCTGGCTCATTTGAATGGATTACTGCTCTTCTTTCTTTTCAATCATAGAGTATTATGTTTTACGTCCTGTGCAGTTTTTCTTTAAAACTACAGCTACCTGGTTCGGTGCCTGTAGCACAGTGGTTATGGCGTTGGCCACATACACCGAGGCTGGCAGGTTTGAACCTGGCCTGGGTCTGCTAAACGATCTGAGGGCGACACAGTGAGACTATGTCTCCAAAAAAAAACCCTACCTGCTACCTGAAAGTAACAAGCTTTCTTCCCTCCTGTATCTCACCCTGTCCTTCCAGGTTTACCCCTGAGGCAAATTCACCCCCTCCTTCCAGAAAGAGAAATTCTGAGCTTGCCGAAGATTTCTTTTTTGCAGTCTCAGGGTTTTTCCCTATCTTTTTCTTTTCCACCAGGAACTGAGCCCTGAGTTTACCTGACTCTGTTGTCTGCCTTTGGATCACTGATTGACCAGGCCGATGCCAGCGGGTCCTTCAGATCCCAAGGGATAGACAGGGTTGCATTTTCACTTACACTCTGAAATTCCTCATAATTGCCTCAGTGCTGCACGTACCTATGTGGAAAATACGTATCGACTGTCAGGTGTGGGGTTAATTGGTTTCACCTCATGTTTCAGGGGAGCAGAGTCCTAGTGTACTTATATACCTGGTACAAGTGCCCAAACCAGCTTCATTCCAAGGGGAGCTGCAAAAGGAAGTCTTAGCCTGCCCCTTTCATCCACTGACGCTCACAGGCCCACCACCAACCAGCTCCTGCTCCTGCTAGTGGGACAGCGATGAAATCTCAGAATAAAAGTTTTTGAACTTGATAAACTGTTAATTAATATCTAGGAGTGGCCGATGCATAATGCTTCCCTTTCATGGCAGGTCAAAGATGACATCTGATTATGCTTTGGAGGGTGTGGTTTGCCTTTTGAAATTCCATGCCAGTCTTTACCAGTGCTGTGTTGTTTAGGGCAGCCTAAAGTGCCTGCTCTTATCTAACAGAGGGAGGTGCAGCTGTCTTTATAAATAAAGGGGCTGGCGCTGGGAAAAATCAAACCAGTTCAGCACCATGAGGAAGAAGGAGGTTAAGATGGATGCAGCTCCACACTGTGAGCTAAGTAAGTAGCCAGCAGGTGTGTAACGACTCAGGGAAGCTGCCCAGCGGCTGGAGCAGACCTGGAAAGGGGACAAGAACAGCTCCAGCCATTTTATTTCCTAGTTGTAGGTGAAGTTCCCAAAGGAAAGGTTCTGGTCTGGAAGCATTTTGTCAATCCTTTCTGAAACGCCACAGATGCGTTGTAGAGAGATTCTCAGAACTAACTTGTGCATTTTCTTTTCTCTCCAGGAGAAATTCTGTATGGAAACTAACCTGCTCCAGGAAGCTGATGATGTTTGGCTCAGTTTTATTTTGATATTTGGTTTGATTTTGGTCACGGAGCTTGTTTTTCCTTTGCACTTTATTTATGTATTTCTCTTTGAAGTTCACTCTCCCTTCCTCATATTTTGGACTCTCTTACTAATAAAAATTTCTCCTACAAGTTTTTTCCTTGAAGAAGGAAGCTCGGTTATCCTTAATACTATCAGCGTTGTGGTGGTGGTGGCAGTGTGTCTAAGAATGTTTTTGGTAGCTTTAAATAACACTGCAGGAGAATCAGGGTGACTTGTCAGACCATTTAGTCTCCGCACTTCACCAGTTCGGCTGGGCAGGCACTCATCTTCAGAGCAAAATTCGCCTCAAGAGGTTGAGGCTGGGGAGGGAGTAGGATTGCTTTTGGGTAGGTAGAGTTAAAGTCTGGGAGAAGTGAGTTAGCTGGGCGTGATGGAGAAAAATAATTCACTACTGGGGTTTGGGAGTAGGACACCCAAGCAGTCGAACTGGCTACGCTAGCTGATGTTTCGAGGTTCCTCCCAGGTGTGGGATGCTCTTGCTGGTGCAGCAGATACTATGATGTGGCTCTGGGGGCGAATGTAAATAGTGCTGCCAGGTGGCTATCCTTCGTAGCTTGGCGCTGTACTTCATAGAGTCCGGTCTGCAGAAGAAAAGGGGTTAACTGCCAGTACCTGACAGGAGTCCGCGGCGAACTCCCGCAGGATTCTCTTCCGTACCCTGGGCGCCCACTGATCGGAACTCCAAATCCACGCTCTCTGTAGGTGGAAACAGCTCGGCAGGGTCCCACCCCCAGCCTGACCTTTGTGTGGGCGGAGCCTCGTACTCGGTCTGCCGGCCACGCGCACGGCTGCTGCGGGTGATCCAGCCAATAGGAATGTGCGGCTGCCGTCCTGTCGGCCAATCGCAGGGAGGGTAGGAGGTTGGCCCGCTTGGCTCTGGCTACTTGGTTATGGAGCCGCCGGCGCTGAGGCAACGTGTCAGGTGGTTGCGGAGCTGTTAAGGTGAGGGGGAGGTGAGGTCAGGGGTCATGGCAGTAGCTCTATCCCTACCGGCAGGGAGGGTTTCTAGGCGGCTTGACGGCCAGCCTGGGACAGCCTCCGGGTCCGGTGTGGGGCGTCGGCGCTCGGTGCGGGGCTTCGAGGGAAAGTGCGGGCAGCGAGGGTCTGAGTTGAGCGGCGCCGGGTCTAGGAGACTGATGAAGCCAGATTATTCGAAGGAAGGCCGAGAGGAGGGCCCGGGGAGCCGCGGGCTGGGGGTGCAGGGGAGCGAACGTCGGTGGTCGCGGGGGCCTCACCCCTTCCCCGCCGCGGCCTAGGCCAAATGGCCCAACTGGCGCGCTGGATCTGATGGCGCGCCGGGACCCACGATCTTGGGTTGGCTGACTCGCCTCAACAGCGCGGAGGAGTCCAGGGACCGCAGGGCAAGGTCTCCCGCGGCCCCGTCTTCTCCCTGGACCCCCGCCCCACCTCGACAGCCTTCCAGGTGAAGGGCCTGGGCCGGTGGCTGAGTAGTTGTGTGTAGATTGGTTTTAGGGGTGTTTGCGCAGCTCTCTGGCCCCCTCTGGATTCAAGGCTCCAGGAGAAGGGTATTTCTGTAGGGGTGTATTACACATTAGTGGGCTGGATGCTTCTTTAGGTGTTAGGAGTGATAAGTCCCTTTTTGATAAGTCCCTTTTAAAGCTTTTGCTTACTTTTTGATATTACTCCTTTGGATTTTTTTTTTCTTTTGGTTTTCCCCAAATTCCTGACCTCATATATTAGACTGTTTTCAAAGAGCATCATTGGAGGGAGAAGTTGAAGAACTTGAGCTTGAATTTCCTGTGTGTAGAATGACGATGTTCTCATTTTGTCTATTCTTTAAAGGAGTATTATGAAATGAAAGGCATGTGACATTTTATGGAAAATAAAAACAAAAATTACGTGGAAGGAGAGCCCACAGCGGTAAATAGGCTTCTAGAAACTTTTGCTGGCATAATTTTAGTGTTGATGAAAATGGGAGGTTATGTTTACCTTGACTTTTCTGGAGTCTAAAGCCTGATCAGTTTGCATCACTTCTTGGATGTGTAAAAATCCTTGGAGCAAGTTGCTTAGCTTCTTAGTTCTTTTGTACCACCTGCTTAAAATGGGGATTGATAATATCAGTCTTAACAGGTTGTTGGTATTAAATTAGTTAAGACACATGAAGTGCTTAGAACAGTCCTGGCTTGTAGGAGTTTTTGTTATTATTATACCTATACGTACCTTCTTTCTCCATGAAGTTTCTAAAGAATTCTAACTTTATATTTATTCTTTGTTCAGAATCCCTAGACCTATTGCCAGTGAACCCTCTGGCCTGTCCTTTCCACATGCATCATTAACTTTGATCTGAGTGTATGGGGTAATTTACATGTGACTAGAGGCTTTTTATGCTGAGTGTTTGTTTTATTAAATAACGTTGGAAATTATCACCATACTAAGTCATTTACTGTAATGTGTGTGTTGGGTAAATGAAACCTGAGAACTTAGGCTGTTTATTTTTTTAGGGGAGGGGCATTTCATTCATAGTCTTTCTTGGCCTAGGCAGTTTATTTTGGATCCAATACCAAAAAGGCCAGGATTGCAGCATACTTGCATACTTGGTTTCTCATGTTTCCGGAAAGGCTGTGGGACTTAAGAGGGGAATTTCTGAGTAGCCTGGCAGCACTTCTTGTTAAGGAATGGGGAAGCTTCGTATAAATCTAATCTTACCCTACTGTTAGGAAATCAACAGTACTCCTTGGATTACTCTACAGAGCTGCTAAACGGCTTTGGTTGTTTTAACTCACTAAAGTTTGGAGAATGGAATCTAACAAAGTTAAGAGCTTTTCTGTTTGACTTTAAGTGCTAAGAGTTTGGGTGGGTGTTGTTGAATAAAAAACATTTTTATTCTCTGCTTCTTCACCATGCACGTAAATACAAATGTCTGCTGATAGACTTATGTCCTTTCTATGGTCTTAAAAGTCTCTTTCCAGGCTCGGTGCTTGTGGCTCAACGGCTAAGGCGCCAGCCACGTACACCTGAGTTGGGGGGGTTCGAATCCAGCCCGGGCCGCCAAATGGCAATGGCAGCTGCAACCAAAAAATAGCCAGGCGTTGTGGCGGGCGTCTCTAGTCCCAGCTACTTGGGAGGCAGAGGCAGGAGACTCACTTGAGCCCAGGAATTGGAGGTTGCTGTGAGCTGTGATGCCACGCACTCTCTCCAGGGTGACAGCTTGAGGCTCTGTCTCAAAAAAAAATCTCTTTCCAATTCAAATTCTCTTGGTGCTATCTGGGAGACTCCATTGGAAGTCTATTATGTTTCCTAATTCTCCCCTACAAGGAAACTACTGTTTGTACCAATAGCAATATTACGAACTATCACAAAAGGAGAAACGTTGAATTTGTGGAAAAGAATACTGCTTACTGAAGCAGCATGCTGGCTGGATTTGGCTAAAGTACAGATGGTGTAAGTTTAGTTATTTAGCTTTGGAACCAGGCAGTATAATCCTTTGTTAGGGAGAAATGTTGAGTCTTGATGAGAATGAAGAACAGGTTTTTTTTTTTTAGACAGAGCCTCAAGTTGTCATCCTGGATAGAGTGCTGTGGCATTACAGCTCACAGCAACCTCCAATTTCTGGGCTCAAGCGAGTCTCCTGCCACAGCCTCCCAAGTAGCTGGGACCACAGGCGCCCGCCACAAAGCCTGGCTATTTTTTGGTTGCAGTCATCATTGTTGTTTGACGGCCCGGCTGGATTCAAACCCACCAGCTCAGGTGTACGTGGCTGGTGCCTTAGCCCATTGAGCCACAGGCGCCGAGCCTGAAGGGAAGTTTTGAAATCTTTTTATCTGTGCTTGAGTAAAAAGACAAGGAATGACACCTTTAAAGAGTTGCGTGTGTTTGAGGCAGAAAGAGAAGGCTGCTGCTCTAATATTGTCATTATCATCTCTGAGTCTCTGTGATTTTTTTTTTTTTTTTTTTTTGTAGAGTCAGAGTCTCACTTTATTGCCCTCCATAGAGAGTCGTGGCGTCACAGCTCACAGCAACCTCCAACTCCTGGGCTTAGGCAATTCTCTTGCCTCAGCCTCCCAAGTAGCTGGGACTACAGGCGCCCGCCACAACGCCCAGCTATTTTTCTGTTCTGCAGTTTGGTCGAGGCTAGGTTTGAACCCATCACCTTTGGTATATGGGGCCTGTGTCTCTGTGATTTGAATAATATGTTTTGGAAGAGAAGGCAGAGGTATTTGAATGGGCGGAATATAAGGAGTTAGAAGACCTAGAGCAGAACTGGGCTGGGTGGCTCACGCCTTTAGTCCTAGCTACTTGAGTTTGAGGCTCTCTTAAGACCAGGAGTTTGTGACTAGCCTGGGTAATAAAATGAGACCCCTGTCTTCAAAATAAAAAATATTAATTGAGGGGACGGCGCCTGTGGCTCAGCGGATAGGGCATCAGCCCCATATACTGAGGGTGGCGGGTTCAAACCCGGCCTCAGACAAACTGCAACAAAAAAATAGCCAGGCATTGTGGCGGGCACCTGTAGTCCCAGCTACTCGGGAGGCTGAGGCAGAAGAATCGCCTGAGTCTTGGACTTGAGTTGGAGGTTGCTGTGAGTAGTGTGACGCAACAGCACTCTACTGAGGGTGATAAAGTGAGACTCTGTCTCTACCAAAAATATATATATATGTACATATATATATATATGGCCTCTGGAAACACAAAGAAGAGCCATATAAATTGGCCTCTGAAAACACAAAGAAGAGCTCTCTAGGTATAATCAGGAATATTATGGATAAAATGAAACAACATAGAGTAGAACCTCCATAATTGACCTCACTGTGTTGACCCCCTCCTTAAATTGACCTAATTTTCATAGACTGGACATGCACCCCGTGTTTGTATCAGCACCATAGACCTAGTTCCTTACATTGGCTACCTGCGTGTGTGGACCAGTTTGTTACAGTCCCTTGGGTGGTCAACTTACAGAGGTTCTACTCCATATATATTATAAAATATATATATATTTTTTTTTTTTTTTGAGACAGAGCCTCAAGCTGTCACCCTGGATAGAGTGCCATGGCATTACAGCTCATAGCAACCTCCAATTCCTGGGCTCAAGCGAGTCTCTTGCCTCTGCCTCCCAAGTAGCTGGGACTACAGGCGCCC